>JAUMHH010223954.1:0-12033 GCA_032359455.1 Chlamys rubida
CAGTGCTTATACAGCATAATGTATGTTTTTAGATAGTGTCAGTGCTAATACAGCATAATGTATGTTTTCAGATTGTATCAGTGCTAATACAGCATAATGTATGTTTTCAGATAGTATCCGTGCTAATAGAGCATCATGTATGTTTTCAAATATTATCAGTGCTTATACAGCATAATGTATGCTTTTAGATAGTGTCAGTGCTAATAGAGTGTCATGTATGTTTTCATATACAATTGTATTACCAGTGATAAGAGAGTATGACGTATGATATAATTGATGCATTGCATCACAACATAATTTGTTTTCCTTTGCTCTGTTTGTCATTAGCAACGTCACGACATGTTTACATATACAGTCTATAAATAGCCGACGTATTAGTGCGCTGTGCCTCTAATTGGTGTCCGTCCCCCGCACAAATCCCTGATTAATTAGATACAGCGGCTGTGTTCATTGCCCAAACTAACGTACATTGAACATCGCAATGGGAGGCACTTATGGGAGGGTTTATTCACCCCCCGAAGGAATCTCTGCTAAAGGTTTTAACGACAGGCTCCTTCATTTACAATTGATAATCAAAAAAAATATGTTGATATGTAGAACTTTTCGAAGACAGCTGTAAATTCTAATCAATTGAGCAAGTCATTCCTCCTTCCTTTTTTCGATCCCCAAAGACATCACTATTTACAACCCAGGTTCAGGTATCCCCTTGCGGGGCGTACACGCAGTACTTGACTCAAAATTTAGTTACAGGCACCAGTATCCAGGAGAGGAAAAATATCAGGACAGACCTGGTTTCGAACCCAAGGCATCCGAACCCTATACGGCCGGCAATCGAACTTGTCCAGTTCCGTTCATCCTGTATAAATGTGCATCAAGCCAACACTTCTCAGTAAACAATGTTTGTTGATTGTTTATGATTCGCGTTGTTTGTATGAGCAGTATTGACGGATATATATAGTACATATCAAGAGGATACAAACACATTGTCGATAAGATGTTAATTTATATACATAAGGTGACTGATTTTAAAATGTACACATTGTGCATAGTATCAATGCCTGGTAATTGTATAGCATTTAAACGTTATTCTATGGTTTTTGCATATCCTTCCCTATTACTGAGACCCCAACATCAGCCGGATTGACCAGATATGGGAAAAGGGTTGATATTGGCTAAGATATGAAAAAAAAATGAAAAAAATATAATAGTTATCGGTATTGTCAGAAAAACAATAACAAATAAACACCTTGTTAAAATTATAACTCTAGTACACCGCGGGCATGTGATGCGTTTAGGACAGAAATGACGCGTACTAGGCAGATATGATGCGCACAGAACAAATATGGAGCGTACAGGGAAGCTTTAGCGCGTAGGAATTTATGTTTGTTTGACATTTGTTCTGGTATTGACTAGACAAAAATTTGTTTTCAGTTTTGCTACATGAAAGTACAAAGATTTACAATATGCGTTAATTGCAGAACAATTTATGTGAAATATCTAGATGTACATTTCTATACGTAATACGCATAACAGTGCAAAGCGAAGCCTACCTTGGTTTTATCCATTCAATACATGTTTTTGGATTTGGACACTCCTAAGGGAGGGTTATTTCCGGTTACAAAATCAATACAGACTACGATGTTGTTACTGTATCCTCACTACAGCAACACTCGCTCGGTTCTGGTTCGTGTTCGGGGGAAAAACAAATATCTGCAACCAGGATGTTTTCTTAAACTTAGGTCCATAACTGTTCAGTATAAAAATAGATATACAACGAGGTAGGCTTAACATCACTGTACCTATATACTTACAGAGTCATTATATAATTAGAACTAACATCTCAATACCTATACTAGTTGACATTAAGCCTATGTACAGGTATATCAGTTACGAAAGCGTTGTGTGATCTTTTAATCTAGGAATGATACGACACACGTTCTGTTCAGGTAAAGTTTGCAATAGATACTTGTGTTTTAAGAACTACTTTACTTCGACTAACGTTAGCTTTAACGGTCGAAATGAGACTTCACACTTAGTAAAGCGACATGAAATGTCGTCGTCAGGAGTCAGTGCTTGTTGAAACCTTTAAAGGCGACGTGTACTAGAAAAACTGATTGCAAAGCAATGAAACAGTAGGATTGAACTACAACCTGAAATCGGGATAAGGTATTAGCTGTAGTGGTGTAGTGTGTCAGGCCTATGTCCGGCCAGGCGACTGACAGATGGACGTTTTATTGCTCATCCTGTTAATTCGTCACAAGGGCTAGAAGTGGCACGACAGTGAAGCAGCATTAACGCTACCGTTAAATGTAACCATTAACTACCGTACAGTGTCAATAACAGAGTCGATTCTTGTTAATCTGTCTGTGTGTCCTGTAGTATTCTCAAAGGTGCAGAGGCTACTTTTACGTACAGGGATGTCTCTAGACTGGCCACCGTCTCTAGAATATTGAATTATTAAGAAAAAAAGTTTAACTAAAAATGTGTTGATCACTTGGATGTCTGATCCTAAGTTCTAAACTAGGGGGAGATAAGGTGGTAGTAAAATGTAGCTGAGAAATTCTTCATAAAAACTTAGGGAATGGTAGCCAGTCTAGGATGTCTCCTTTTCAAGGAAATCTGAATATTTTGTGGCGCATACATGTATGTGTGTGTTATTCATTACAGTGGAAGATTCGACTTCAAAAGAGTAAACTTGCTACTTCGTGCGTGCACATGACTTATAAATTGTCCCAGCAATCAGATTGTAAATTCTGCAAGATATGTTGATAGATTAAATCGAGAAAATGGTAATAAAACCACACCATGGAAATTCTAAGAAACGAACCTGATCGGGGCACATAAGATGTAAGAGCGCCTCGGGACAATAATGAGCTATGATACTCTAAACTCCAAATTGTATACCTTACCTGCAGCTGACATCCTATTTTATAGAGATCTTTAACTCCCTACCAGAAACCTTTTTCACTGTGCATAAACCTAACATTCTTTTTTTTATCTGATAAGTAATGAAGTAAAGTAGCCTGCTAGTGTTAATATTCAGCCTGTCTGCTCGCTTTGTCAAGACGCGTCCTTTCGACTAAACAATCCGTATGATTAGCATGTTTGATCCAAAGGTATATTTTTGTAGATACTAAGCCCTTTTCACATTAGTGAAACTGTTTGATATGGACATTGAGATTGGCATATATCTCAACCGTTCACTTGTTCACCATTTAGGAGATTGAGGTAAGAATGGAACATATTATGAGCCATAGTAAAAGAATTGCTAAACGGCTGACCTGTTTTTTCTCATATAGCCGTAAACAAGGGTTATGGTTTCTGTACAGACCCGTGAGCAAAACCGATTACCTTGCTGTAAATGAATTCAATACAACGTAATGATGACAAGGTCAATAACATGCTTATACGAGTCCTTATGCCACGCTCTCTGTTGGACGAAGCTTTTGATTATATCAGTTTAGCATCCACGCGTGGTCGATGATGCTCGAGCCGACTAAACTCGACTTATTAAGATACCAAACTGCCCACAGGCTGTTTCCTGATCAAATTAACACCGGATGCTATCCATTTGCCTTTGCAATTCATTGTTATGGTAACGAGACGAACAGAGCTGATGTGGACCGAACAGGATCCCGTGTCCTACAACCGTAGAGCGTTCAGTTCCTTTTACAAGTCTTTGAACCATGTTCGCCATATGAACATTTGATAACTAACGTTGCATTACTTACTTATAATTTATTCCTTGTGTAAAAGATAAAAACAACAGATTTTTACGCAGACCTTCATGAGTCGGGATACTGAACCAAATCGACTATAGCTGAAATACCTCTGTAAAGGGCCGATAGCCTAAAGGGATGATAGCCCACCGCATCACAGACTGCATACAAATTCGGATCGTACAGCACTGATGCTGACATGTTGTTTGCAGGGCGACATGGCTAACACAATCCTCGCTTAAACCAATATCAGTTAGCATTTACCGTCGTGCATTACGGTGTACTTGACATACAACTGTTGATTTAATTGTCAGAAAGAACACTTATCAATGACAGAGAACCTTCTGATGTCATCATTGTCGATTTCTTGACTCAATTGGAATAGAGCTTGTATTTCGGTATTCATAGCAATATATAACCTAGGTTATTCTTTGTTTTGAGCACTATCACTTACACTCGAACGGGTTGCATACTGCATTTAGTGCGTCTATGTTTTTTATATATGATAATTCTTCTCTGACTATATGGACCGTCTCTTATGCTTGATTATTCTTTTGTGTTAAGAGTAATTCTGTACTATATAGCATGCACTTTTATTTTGTAATGTTGATAAATAACACTAGTAATTCTGGGACATTGCCGGTATTAATACCATGTTTTCTTCTGATATATTTTTAGGCTCGGAGAAAAATATATATACCTCTTTATTTTCCTCCTCTGTCATTTCTCTCTTGCCATACCTATCATCTACCTACTTGCACCTAGGGACGGTATACGCCCCTAGTTGTACTATTGGGCCGTTACGAGTTCAAAAATAATATTCTTTTGCACGATATCTGAATTCGTGTTAGATTTCTCTTTAATGTTCTTTTACACCGCAACTGCGATCTAAGGAATACCATTGGTTATTGAGCTCATGAGGTACATTGTATATACAGACGCATATACAGACGCGCCGTGAATTTAAGAGCACGTGCGTAGAATAATACCTTTCACACGTACTGCGAGTGTCATCGTCCGGGAAAATCAAAACTAGTAATTTGAAGATTACCTTATATAGCACTGCTTTGAAATTGGTTATTTAATTTTGTTTTAATTTAATGGGTTTTACATACGACATTTGTCTCGGGAGGTAAAAGTAAGCGGCCATGGTACCCTGCATCAAACCTATAAAATATATAACATAGCAAACATATTGTTTCTAATTCCTCATCAAAATTAAAAGCCTTTAATAACATCCCTGGGCTTCGACAATAATACCGGTCCGTGTCTCGGCAACATGCTGTCGGCTTTATTTAGGTCATTTTTGAACTGCACTCTCTTTCCAGTTTCCATCTTAAAATAAAGGAATAATATACGTGAATTCATGTGTTGGACCATCACAGGAACCGATATAATTTCAACGACAATGTCTTGCGTAACAAGTTAGCTTAAAACATGGTTATTACCGAAAACACAGTCGTGTAAGTTGAGAACTTCAATAAATCTCCGGCGATCGTTTGTTCTTAGTGAAATGACAATTCTTCTCAAACACTCTTAGTTGTTTGTTTAATGTCATGATTATCACTTGACTCTCGTTTAGTTATTCACCTGACCTATTGAACGATGTTGTTTTAAACTGCCTGTATATACATGTGTAAATGAATAAGGAGTCGTTGGGTTATAGTCGGTTGTGTAATTCTGTACCAAAATATGTTTAAACTTTATTAAACGACCACTTTTATATAACGACCGTTTTTTTAATTTCCCTTTGGTGGTCGTTTAATACAGATTCCAATGTAATAGTAACCTGCATAACATCTATATAGCTTATTTTGTACTTTAAACCCCGCCGACAATATTTGCAGTAGCCAAGTAGCTCCTGTGTTGAAACCCGGCCTTGAATCACAGCCAGTGTAAGATGTCTTCCTATCTAATAGCATGCCACCAGTGTGTGATTAGTTTGTAACCAATCGAAAACAAAACAAGGAGCAAAAAAACAAATATACGGTTGGTTGTCTCGTTATCAACGTGAAGGAATTCTCAAGTAGGTCCCCACCAAACAATAAATAGAGACATTCATATGCCGACCATTGTAGTTTTGACGGTTATGGGCACGTGTATTCAATCAACGTTTCCAAAGAACATTAAAACCATCGTAAACCTTCTCTGTGAATGTATTTACACTCAGTTACTGACATATTCTCAATATCCAAGCATTGGTCTGCAGCATACATATCAGGGTAGAAAATAGCCGATGACAGGTTTAATGTTGGCTATTTGTGAATGGTTGATATCGGTGCTTACGACTACTGCCATATTGTCAACAGTGGAAATGGCCGTCTTTATGTCGTTTGCAACGCTCTGTCGAAAGAAGTGATTCTTGTTCTCCACAATTCTTGTATCACTTATGTTATTTCTAAGGTGTTTTTTTTAAGGAATGTTGTGTAACGAACTTCGATAAGCATCAGACGGATGACGTGACAAACAATATTACAAAGCTTCCCATTGCACGTTGAAAGGTTGTCTGAAACTCTGGCGTACCATATAGCCCACCGTTATTTCACCCCCTTGTACTCAAGCCCGTAAAATACGTTTGTATTTACTTGCTTTGAGATATACGCGCCTAAGGTTACGCTGATATGATACCGTTGCATGACAGTCAAACGTAGAAGAAACCCACTTCCTCGACGCACTTTGAAGTCACGGCTAATTGAATAATCGAAAACCTATCAAAATGTATATAAAATAGTTCAAAGTGCGTTATAACGCTTTTATTGTCACTTTGACCAATAATACGACGAAATGTTTTCACAGGAATAAGTAAATTCCTAATTACTCTGTTGGTATCATTTGCACACAGCAAATACTGGGTGCTCGACAAATCAAAATGCAAAATGCAAACGACAGGCTGTAACCTAATCAACGTCAAAGAACCAGTAACAACAATTGTCCGACACCACTCACGAACAGGCGCAGCGTTCTTTATAGCAAACACGTGAAACACACAGTGTTTTTCATCTCCCAACACAAGACCAAAGGTAGCGTCCTTCCTCACCAACACTTTAACATAGACATCATACAATGTAGGTTGCGCCCTTCACAACCGATAATTGAACATAGATAGCGTTATTACTCACCAACACGTGGACATAGATAGCGTTCCCCCTCACCAACACGTGAACATATATAGCTTTCTTCCTCACTAACACGTGGACATAAATAGCGTTCTTCCTCACCAACACGTGAACATAGGAAGCGTCCCCCCTCACCAACGTGTGAACACAGATAGCGTTCCCCCTCACCAACACGTGGACATATATAGCGTTCCCCTCACCAACACGTGAACATAAATACCGTTCCCCCTATCCAACACGTGAACATATGTAGCGTTCCCCCTCACTAACACGTGAACATAGATAGCGTTCCCCCGCACATACACGTGAACATGGATAGCGTTCCCCCTCACCAACACGTGAGCATAGATAGCGTTCCCCCTCACCAACACATGGACATAGATAGCGTTCCCCCTCACCAACACGTGAACATAGGAAGCGTTCCCCCTCACCAACACGTGAACATAAGTAGCGTCCCCCCACCCACCAACACGTGGACATAGATAGCGTTCCCCCTCACCAACACGTGAACATAGATATCGTTCCCCCTCACCAACACGTGAACATAGATAACGTTCCCCCTCACCAACACGTGAATAAAGGTACTGTAGCATTCTTCCTCGCCATCGTGTGAACGAGGGTAACGTTCTTCAACACCAAATTAAGAAGAGTCGTATATATTGCGCTTTAGATGCGGCAAGAATTCCCTTACAATTACTCCCAGCATAATTACCAAAAGTAATAAGTTTCTATTTCTCTATAGGATATTTAACAGCGATCCACCCCTAATATACCAGCTCAAAATAGTCGATAAGAACCAAATTTAGAGGGTCTCGTATACCTACTTAATCCCTACTCCCTAAGCAGCGCCGGGCGATGTTCCCGTTCACTTCCCTAACGAAGTCGTAATCGATGCGTGTATACTCCACTCCAAGGTATTACGTAATTAACTTGTACGACGGTGTCATTCCAGCTCAAGCAGATACCTGTTTAAGATCACCAAAATGTCCTTAGATGTCTTTTTGTGCCGTACAAAATTTGTGTTTGTGACATTCCCCCACGAGAGCCAGTTGAAGTCTGTTACATCGTCATTAAACCGGGGTGGTGTTTGACAAAGTAATAGAACACGTATAGAAATATTGACAATCTCAGCACATTGTATGAAGAGGTGGCGTAGTGCGGATGATGACAGAAAGACGATAATGATGTAAAAGACACAACATGATGGATGGTGTAACATAGTAGCATGAACCATGGCGGGACGGAAAGAGTGTAAGAATGACAGGATGTATGACGAGACAGAGGGATTATAATGGTGACAAGGAGCATGACGAGCCAGAGAGAGTGTTAACGTGACACAGTGTATGACGGGACAGAGGGAGTGTAAAAATAACAGGGTGCATGGTTGAACAGAGGGTGTGTTAAGGTGACAAAATGCATGACGGAATAGAGGAAGTGTAAGAGTGACAAGGTGCATTACGGGACAGAGGGAGAGTACGAATAACAATTTGGATCACTTGACAGAGGGTTTGTTAGAATGACAAGGTGCATGATGGGACGGAGGGAATGTTAGGGTGACAGGCGGCGCATGACGGAATGGAGGGAATATAAGAATACTAGGGTGCATGACTGGACAGAGGGAGGGTGTATTCGGGTGACAAGGAGCATGGCGGGACGGCGGATGTGTCAGAGTGACACGGTGCATGACGGGACGGAAGGAGTGCTAGGGTGACAAGGCGCATGACGGGATGGAGGGAAGTTAAGAATAGCACGTTGCATGACGGAACGGAGGAAGTGTTAGAGTGACACGGTGCATGATTGGACGGAAGGAGTGCTAGGGTGACAAGGTGCCTGACGGGACGGAGGGAATGTTAGAGTGGCATGGCTCATGACGGGATTGAGGGAATGTAAGAGGAACAGGGTGTCTGACTGGACAGAGATTGTGTTGGGGTGACACGGTGCATGGCGGGACGGAGGGAATGTTAGTGTGACAAGGTGCATGGCGGGACTTAGGACGTGTAAAAGTACAACGGCGCATAACGGGACGGAGAGAGTGTTCGAGTGACAAGGCGCATAACAGGACGATATGAGTGTTAGGGTGACGCGATACATGACGGGTGCATGACGAGATGGATTGAGTGTTAGGATGACAAGGCGCAGGACGAGACGGAGGGAGTGTCAATGTGACAAGGGTGATGACGGGACGGCGGGAGTGCTAGGGTAACTAACAGACTGCATTGCGGAATAGAGGATGCATTACGTGCAGCAAAGATATAAGACAGAGAGGCATAGGCCTATATAATAAGGAGACGAAAGCAGTGATTGTCTGTTATAATATGTTAATGTACTTAAATAATTATGTACTGTTTAGGATACAATTTATATGTCTATGCATGCATATAATAATATTCTTTTTATAGACAGTATAAGAGCAACAAATATACATGGTAATAACACCATACAGGTTAATATGGAAATGGTTATTCAGCTGACATAATTGATGAACAAATAAACGCGCTGTTCATGTAGTTCATTTCAAACAGTTTTTGTTTGACAAACATAATGACAAGCTTTAGATCGCTGATGTCTTCGGTCTAGAGAAAAGTGATTAGAACCGGCGAGTTATATTAAGTTTTTAAGATTGTACATGTATATATTGTCTAAAACAGTGGTTTGGAAAGTGATACCGCGTTATCCTTCCATTGTTGCAGTTACTGCTGGATATTGCCTCGCATGCAATCTAAAATGAGTTTCTGTGCTTATATTTCAAGTGTCAATATAGCGTTGGCGATATATGCAGCATCGTGGGAATAGGTTCACGACGTTTAAATGAATGATTTTCAGCCTGATACTTTTAGTGCATTATTATATAACTGAATTCAATACCCTGACCCGGTATAAT
Organism: Chlamys rubida; assembly: GCA_032359455.1. NCBI lineage: Eukaryota > Metazoa > Mollusca > Bivalvia > Pectinida > Pectinidae > Chlamys > Chlamys rubida. The sequence continues at coordinate 9,717 of JAUMHH010223954.1, forward strand.
GTTGGTATGGAGTTATCATGTGTTACGATCATGAATAACACTATGGCTCAGTTCCCTGGGTTCTCGTGTTATGTACATGTATCACTCCGTTGACGCTGTTGTACAAAGTCATTTCGAAATAATTAATTTTATGTATACTTTAGTATTTTGTTTTTAAGAAAATGCAGTTTGATTTGATGGTTTCATTTATACAGCATGCACAGGATGAAATAATCTTTCCCTAAACATGCAACAGGTCAATAAAACGGTCCTTAACATGTTTATCACATGCTTATCAAGGCTCCGATCTGCTGGTATTTCTTATCGCATGCCATTTGACTCGTTACAAGTCGCTACGCATCATTTTTATCTGATTTTCTACTGTAACCATAGCCATTAATTACATCTCACCCCCATGTTTTGAATGTTGTGTGTTTATTTGTAACAATTGGAATACATTTTAAGTATTTACAGTATTTTCTTTCGGCTAAAAAACAACTCGTTTCTTCAGGAAATTCTGCATGCATCATTGATTAATTTCGTACTCTACTCGCTCTCTGAAGGAACACCATGTTATTTAACACTGCAGTCTGTACGATCATAGTGATACATGTATTTTTTCATATAAAATCGCTTACATAACAGCATATCTCTTTCATTACTTTTGATACGAGTTCATAACCTGTTGGCTTTTGGAGCAGGTGAGACATCTATTCTTTAAAGAGATAGTGTGGTTAAGCCTGCATATATATCTGCATAATATCTTAAAGGCGTTGGAGTACTTCTTAATATAGTAATGATATGTATAGTTCGCCCTAAATACCTGCTGCTGTCACTACTGTAGGACTTGTGTCATCAAATTGACAAACATTCATTGTCATTCATAAGATATTTCCCTAAAGTGACGTAGAAAAGGAATGGAGTGGAAACCTCACAGCTATACGATCCGACTACCGCTGTCAGGCGCGGATTTAGGGGGGGGGGGGGGACACCCGGCCCCGGCCCCCGCCCCGGCCCCCCCCCCCCCGGGGTTCGGGGGGGGGGGGGGGGTGCAAAAAATGGATTTTTTGAAATTCGGCCCCCAATTTCGACATTCGGGCCCCCCTTTACGGAAATCCTGGATCCGCCCCTGGCTGTTACATGTACAAGATTATGTCTTAAGGTATTATCTTTCGACCCTGCAAAACGTGTTCTGACACATGTGACATGTAGAACTCCTACATTTACAACATCACTATTTACAATCACACTAAACGTGGTTGAAAAAAAACTACTTCTCAATCTTAATCCAATGATAAATGGGGGAGTGAGTATTTATAGTTGTAAAGCGTTGGAACGTCAGGATGTATTCAACAATGACAGCTTACCAACTGACCAAGTCTTCATCACATGTACATTTTGTATATGTTACAAGCTCCTAGTGTGTCATTGAATTACACAATTTCGATACACATCCTTTTTTTTTTTTTTTTAAAGAAGTTTAACACTTTGAATTGAGTGTTCAATATGAGTTATATATTTTCCATATGGCAAGTATCTCATTTGGGGTTCTCCGAAGAAAAGCGGGGTCGAACTCCTATTGGTAATTATTTAAGTTACAGAATTACAAAATAATAGGTCATTTCAAATCTGACATCAATTTTAATATCTTACCTAGGAATGAGAACAAATTGTATAATATAATGTAAGTATTTTTTTAATTTCCTGCTCATTTTGTTTTTATATAGAACTGTCAGTACAAATACTGAAATACTGACATGCATTATTTTACTATGTGTATTTACTTAAAGGTAACATTTAAAAGTTCCAAATATATTGGTCTAACCTTTTTTCAATTGATCTCAATATTTATAAGACAAAAACGTAAGATGAAATTTCATTTAATCGCTACAGCCCCAGTGTAGGGCACGAACATGCTGTACGTTAGGACAGATATCGACAGTATAGAAACTGCAGAGAAGGGGAGACCGTGTAATCACATACTGTTAATGACACCTTAGACTACCTCAAATAGCACAGTGTTTCCGATCGAAGATCCAAATAGGATGTACGCATCTAACAATGATGATTAAGACTATCTACAATGAAGTTAACAAAGACAAGACACAGTTCATGATTCCGATAAACAGACAGAGTTTAGCAAACTTTGTGCAAACCAAAATATATCCTTTTTATGGAGGAACGGTAGTCTAGTGGTAGGACGCCGGGCTCGTGACCGATGGGTTGCGGGTTCGAGTCACGGCATGGCTCTGTGTTGTATCTTTGAGCAAGATACTTTATTCCGCTTGTTCCAGTCTACTCAGCTGTAAATGAGTACGTGGTTGGGCAGTGCTAGAAT
>JAUMHH010223965.1:0-14176 GCA_032359455.1 Chlamys rubida
AGACTCACATCATAGTACATGTAAAATGTATATTTTGCTTCCTTGCGATTTTTTTTGAAGTCCAAATGTCAAACGTCTAGCTCAGCTATATGGGCAGATTGCTTCTGGATGATTATGGGCGATATATTGCCACAAGACGGGGCCCTTACTGATCATGACCTGTCAGTGTTCTAGTTTTGTCAGTTACGTTTTTTTAATCAATTAAAGTTTGTCACCATAAAATTTATGTAATCACTGTAACATTTCTTTCATTATAGGTCCAACCAACGAAAATCGTTCAAAAGTGGAGAGTGAAAAATTGGCCAGAGGAACACTATTCAGTGGTGACCTTTGACCTAGTAGAGAAGGAGGATTGTACAGTATTGAATATAACACAAACAGGTGTCCCCGACACTGAACTAGAAAAAACACGTGAAGGTTGGAAAGTGAACTACTGGAACAGAATCAAACAAATATTTGGGTTTGGCTCAAACATATTTTGTTGATGACGTGTTTATATATAAATGTGAGAAATTGGTAATTTAGAGAAAAAGCCTAGGTTATAATTTACCTGAGAGGTTTTGGGGGAGTTTCACAATCAACGGACCCTGATGAGCTATTCGATCTCCTTGTGACATTCAAAAAAGTTAATGCCGTGGCTCCTTGCCAGAGGGAAAAACTGATGAACTGGAACACAGCGTCATATTGCATGTCATTCAAGTAGCTTTGTCAGTTCTTTCAGTTGAACAGATACAATCAATATCCATGATTTCAATATGAAATTAGGGAGTAGTAACATTGTCAACTGCTTATCCTGATTTTTCAATTAGATGCGATAACTTCTCTCCAGATAAATAGTAAGACCACAAAGATACCGGTATGGTAATCGGCAGTACGATAGCATTGGATCCATACAACATTTCCTATTTTTGTCACACATGAGTTTTGTTGTTGTTCATGTTGGACTTTGACAAGTAATAATCTAGAAATGTATCGGTTGAAGACAACAATATCAGGATAACCTTGACATTTATGTGACGTGTACAGTTTCTGTTATGGAGTCATACAATATATTTGTATGTTCCTACTATCAGTGTCATCATTCCACCACTTTCACTTTTTGTTTCCTTGTGATGAATCTGTATACAATAGCATTTAGTTCACAAATACCTCTACCAGATTTGCAATTCGGAGTTATACCGAGGTAGTTCCAAGGTCAAGGTACCCATTATTTTAAAAAGAAATTTTTTGTAATATCTACTGGCTTCATTTTTCTTTTGGTTTGATGAAACTTAATACAAGTATTCATTATACAAATACCTTAAACAATATCATGTTTCAGGGTCGTGGATCTAAAGGTCAAGGTTACTGTTACTATAAATAAACCTATTGTCATCATTCTACTGTGTGTATTTCTCTTCTGATGTGGATAACACTTTATACAAATATTGAGGACAGAAGTGCCTGTGGGCTTTAGTTATGGTGCAGTGTCCATCGTCTGTCCATCTGTCATCTTCAGTTTCTTCTTGAAAACTAAAACTTCTAAACTTCTTGGGGGTCCTAATGTTTGGGCAGTAGGTACATTTAATGGATTGCTATAAAGTTTCCTTGTATAAATGACCTTTACATATGTTCCCTGTCTCAGAGTTCAACTGAGTTAATAACTTCAAACAACATTATCTAAAATGAGTTCAACTGGGTTAATAAATTCCAACGGCATTATCTAAAATGATATGGTCTAGAGCCAAATTATTTGGATTTTTTATGTAGACTAGCAGTTCAATTAATTATTTTGTGTATTATGTTGAGGTCAAGGTCAACTTTGACTGCAGGCTTTAAGGATCTTCTTTAGTTACACAAAACCTAAGGCCCTGATATTTAGCCTGTACCATTAATTATCTGGGATGGAGTACCCGGTACTGTGGGATTTCCTAGTATCTATGATTTTGTCCTACTTTCAAGGTCACTTGGTTTAAATTTGTTACAGATTCAAACAACATTACCTAAAGAATCATATTGTCTGGCATCATGGTAATTTGATACGGTATGTATCTCAAAATGAGAGAATTTTAATATTTTTTTTTTGCATTTGATGCTTTAATAACCAGGTGAGTGATACAGGCCCTTCAGGTAATTTGTTTAAATTTGAATACCGATCTGACTATTGTACTGAAAATTACAGCAGAACTTGATTATTCTCACTTATTTGTGTATGCTACTCCTTTACAAGAGCATTTAGTTATACTTTACCTCCATACATACCACATGTATGAACATTTTGACTAAAGTGGACACAATGATATGAATTTTATTTTATGATTTAGTATCATGTATTGATATTACAAAGGAATATTAAATTATGATTGAATAAATTTATAAAGTGAAAATTAAAAGAAAATTTCTTAAGACAATATCATGTTTTTGTTATGCATGTTCTTCCTGAACACTAGGCAACAAGTGTGATCCGAGATGTGAATAAAATGTACCTAGGTACACTCAATGTTTAAAAGCTGCTTTGTGGTCTGATGTATGACAGAACTCATGAATTGTTTAGTAATTCCCTTGTGACGTACAAAACATTAGGAAGACAGAAAATACAATGCCATTGCTACTATTCCAGAGTGGCTGGTCTTTATGGAGTGAATTTTTTTTTCAACAAATGTACATGTATATAAAACTTTTGTCATGGAAGTATAAAGTGTGATATACCTAACAGATGTAAGGTAACGGAGGCCTGAGAACTAAGACATTGTTTTTCTGGCATTGTACTCTGTGAGAAAAAATGCAATATGAAAAAAAAATACTGGGTAACCATTAATTGGCTTCTATAAACTGACAACAGGCCCATTAAGAGTCCAGGTGAAATTTATTTAAATGGGCTAAGTATCGTTGCCCTACACATTAGGGGCTGTTATTCCAAAATTATATTATCTGATGCTCTATAATCTTACTTTTACAATTGGTCAAGGTCATACATTCAGACCTCACACTTTATGGCACTTGACTTCGCACCATTTAAGCTACAAAAAATAGGTCACTGTGACCTACACTTTGAGGTTTTACCTTGATTTGAATGCAAAATTTGAAATGCTGCTTGTCGGGAGCACATGTCCCACATTATTTCACCTAGGCCAGAGTTTAACGGTGGGGCAATGTGCTGTAATTTTAGTGAGAAAGGGTTGTTTCAACATGTATGGCTCCTGTGACCTTTAATACAAGTGAAGGTCATATATTAGAACAAACTTGATAGCCCTAACCCTGGCATACTACTGACCAAATATAATTATCCTAACCTCAGTTATTCAGAAGTTTTTAAAATTTGACCAGTGGGTCAAGGTAATTAATTTGAACAAAAGTAATGGCCCTTCATTCCAGCATGCTTTTAGCCAAATGACATCCTTATACAAATCTTGGTTATTTAGAAGTTGTGTAAAGGTTTTAACACATTTGGCCCCTGTGATCTTGAAAATAGGTCAAGGCTGTGCACATGTATTTGAAAAAAAGTTGATAGCCTTTCATTCCAGCATGATACTGGCTAAACACCATCCCGAGTCTTTTTGGTTGTTCACACGAATTATTCAATTGTTTTTATACATTTGATGCATGTCACCTTTAAAACTGGGAAAAGGTTATTTATTTGAAAACTTGAAAACCTTTCATTCCATCAAGCTACTTGCAAAATATAATTTTTGAAGAAAAGGGGCGATATTGATTTATTTAATTGTTTGTTGTCCGTCAGTCAGTCATCTTTTAGTTTCTGTGCAATAACTGCCCTAAAAATGGTCAAATTTCAATTAACTCTTCAATGGACCTTTCAACTCTCAAAATTCAAGATGGTCACCTCTTGGCCATTGTGTGGGAATTTTGTGGATTTTTTTCATACCAAGTAATGCATTGATGCATCTTCGAAGATGCAAGTAATGGTGGTTACATGTTGTGTGAAAAATGTCATAGGAACACTGTTCTTGATGTATGTGGAAAGAAATTGCATCTCTTTCAAAATGGTGCCCAAGGACACCCGATTTCTTTCAAAATCATGCCAAAGAACAACTCTAATATATGTTGAACAAGTTCTTCATACCAGATAATATTTGATCTCTTCCGTACTCTTGTTATTACCTTAGATTCACATGACATAGGTGCAGGGGTAAATATTCTGCTTACAACTCTGTTTCATGGTAAAATCTTTAAAACTCAATGCAGAAAACACAAAACCAAAGATTGAAAATACTGATGACTTTTTTTAATTCTTTGTTCAAAAAAGATGTTTCTATATGAATTATCACCAGCACAGTAAGTATGGAAGCAATTGCAGTGACAATTATAAATAAAAACACGAAGTATTATACAGACTGTATTTTGGTCAAGGATCAATGTTCTTTGGTACATCTCCATACACCACACAATCTTCTACGCTCACAACACCAACCTTACTGATGAATAGCTGTATCCAGAAGTCAGAATAACTCGACAAATCCACACATCATACATCTACCAATTAGCTACCATACTTCTGACCAGCCATGGCAAAGGGTACCGGTTCCATAAAAAGCTTTCAGTTTTGGCATTACCAGGTATGCAAATTAGAGGTAATTCTAACATTGGCTTAACTCTATGTCAACCAGTGATTCAGTGATTCTAATGGCAGGAAATATTTTGACCAAGCTTCAGAACTGACGTTCATGTAATCTGACAGTTGAACGGACTAAACCAACAATATCAAAACTCAAGCACATGATTCTGTCAAGTTAGCCATTTGATGTTTCTGTCAAATTAATCAGGATTAATTTATACACAAATAGTATAAAATATAGTACCAGGCTTATTACATATTTATAACAGTTTATCAAACCAAACACTTTCTCATGGTAGGTCATAAATCAATTCTTCTCTGGAACACAAGATGCTTAATGCGTACAAATCTCGAGTCGGATATGAACCACTTGGTGGTAAATGAACACAGGCATCACTGATAATGGACCATAATGTCATGCATTAGTTAAAAATTCACAAACGAGATCTGAACAGTGCACAATCATAAGAAAATATAACGATTATACTATTACAGTACATAAAGCAGTATTTTGCATTTTCACTTCATAAATTTTGCTTACATGTAACATTTCATTCATCACAGTGTTACTTTTATACACAGAAATCTGCTATTATTTTTTTTGTAGTATCTTTCAGCAACACAACAATTAACATATTTCACAAAAGTTTGCGGCAGAAGCATTAACAACATCACATGTTTATCATCTGGTTTACTAGCCAATCCAAAAAAACAAGCTCCAATATGTATTCCATAAATCTAGTCAGACTAATGGAGCACTTGTAGGTAAGCTCCAGACCAGGATGAACATTTCAGGCACATGGACTTTTTGTTTATGATGAAACAACCATACAAATGGTCTGAACTAAAACACATTCGACCAAATCAGTAGTCATCCTTATTAATTTTGACTTTCTTCCACGAACCCTTTCCCTAAAATGTTGGGACAATTTCAACTATAGTGCTGATAGATGATTTTCTGGAACTATGGAACAGAAGAACTTGTCTAATATTTAATAGTTTATGTAATATACACATTTATGAGTGTATACTTAATTAAAACAAGTATAAGTACTCTTTTCTTCTTTAAATGTAAAACTTAATTTATGCCTTGTAAGACTTTTCCAAGGCTTACCAGTAGGCCTGTCCACTTTTCATGATGGAACATGATAAATGAAAGCAGCCCTTTGATGTACTGATGTGAAATTCATCTGTACAATATTTCTCCTGTTACTCAACCAAATTATTGGACACCAAAGTAAAGACATTTATCACAAATCAAATCGTGCACTTTATAATACTGGCGGTAGGACTAATCTCAAGCCGGATGAAAGTAGAAAATGTTGAAGCATGTGGTACACTGAGAATGAATTCACATCTGATAACATCAGACAAACAGACACAAAATAAATGCATATTTTTTTTTTTACCTTTCATTATTCAGCAAATAGCTTGGTGACAAATACTAGCAGCTTGTAGTAAACTCACAACCTTGAATCACAAAGGCAGCTGATAAGCTTGGCAGTGGAACAATGCTTTACAAGTCAAGTGACTTTTGAGGACAGCCATTTCACACCCACTAAATCATTCACACTTACAGCAGTATCACATCCGATACAACCACTCATTTCATCTCACCAACAAACACATTCATATCTCAAATAACAGATGCTGGCAGCACATAATGCTAAGCTCATAGTTAAACATTCTACTGATTCACTAGGAACAGACACACTAATGCTCCTTCGTTACGAACAAAAACTGGCTTGACAATGCATCTTCTCAAAATGGAAAATATAAATCATAGCCCTATTTTAAAGTAGCATACTGTAATGCTATGAGGAAAATAAGAAAGACTTAAACAACTGACCCTATATTCACTTCAATACTTTTCCGTAAGAGCAAATTATATGCTCTATATGCTTGGCTACATAATCCACAATGGTTGGACGCTCTCGTGACCGTGGCATTTCATCACTGGAACTCTGTCGAGACTCGCCACTGGAGGGTTCCTGACTGTCATTACGACAGAGACCAGAAGGACCTGGCTCTGGTTCATCACAATCTTTAATTGCCTCATCCTCATCCTTGGATTGTGTCTCAATTTCCTCTGTCTTTTGTTCCTTAACCTCCACATCCTCTGTTTCAAGTTTGCTTTCTATGCTAGACTTATTGTCTGTATCAGATTTACTTTCAGCATCAGACTTGTTGTCCACAACAGGTTTGTCCTCCTCCGACGGGATCACAATCACCACATCAGAATCCTGGTCACTGTCCTCCTTAATTGTGCTGTCCTCACAGGGCTCGGACTTCTCCTTCTCTGCAGACTCCAACTGACTAGAATCAGATTTTGATTGGTTAGCACCCTCAGAGGTGGCATTTTCATTGGTTGATTCATTGTCTACCTTGCCAGAGCTCTGATCCTCATTAGACGTAAATGATGTGGATTTCTCAGATTCAGTAGAATTCTTGATCACTTCTTCAGATATTTCACAAGATAACTTTTGTTTCTTTGCAGAGGTTTCACCTGAAAAATAGATAATATTATTTTACAACATATATCTTGCGACATTTGCCAAGAGGATATTTATAGTACAATGTATCTGTATTTGGTCCAGGAGTATTTCACATAATCATGGCACTCCAAAAACATTGCGACAATAACACTCATACTTAATTCCTTGAATCAATGTCTTTATTTTAATGAGTTTCACTAATTTTCTTACCTGATGCTTCCTCTGTGGCCTCCTCTTCCCCACTGTCACCCTGTGAACCTGAACGCTTGCGGGGTATAGAGCGCTGTGATGTGTCAGCTGCACGCTGGTGCTGATGCTGGCGACACACCTGGAGGATATACTGTAAACTATCCACCAGGAGTGAGTTTAGCTGCTTTGGAGGCTGTACTGAGAATATCAGGAGCATAGTGCGCAGATCCTGGGAACAAAACAGCACGGTTTTTTACATAAAACTTTTACCTAATATGTATATCAATAAACTTTTACCTAATATGTATATCAATAAACTTTTACCTAATATGTATATCAATGAACTGTTAACTGTTGAAAGGGGGCATTCAATTGGTCATTTGTCTAACACCATGCAGCATTTTCAGACCCAAAGTACATCTAAAACTGTTTAATAGCTGATTTAAAGCAAATAGAGCCCAGCTGTTCAAAAGGTGATTAGCTTAATCAGTGATTAGCACAAATTCTCATTTTTGTGTATCTTTAAAACACAACCATTGAATTAGTTACAACTTTCCAGATATCAAATATTTAGTAGAGTGAATTTACATGCAAAATTGCAAGATTTTACCTTGTATATTGACAAAATTATTAAAGGTTTAAAATTGTCGTTAAATAGTGATTAAGCTAACCACCTTTTGAACAACTGGGCCCAGAATTTGTGCTTACTCTGTGAAGATAACAGGGGAATGAATTTTATATGTATGGTTAACTCAACATTACAGAACCACCAAGTCTAATCCTACTCTAATACAACAGTTTGGAAAATAACAAAGGCAGATGACCTTGGTTTATAGTTATTTCCTTAAAATGTCTCTGAAGTAGAATACCACTTTTACTTTGCTTACCCCATTAATTCTATAGCAGATGTTTAGGAAATCTCTTTCTGATCTGATGTTTTCAGCGGCAGCTTTTTCTGCTGTCACAGAAGCCACCAGACTGTCCAAGAGTGATCTCCCTTGATCGTTTAGCACCTGTTGGAATACCTGAAACAAAGCATGAACATTTCCACATCAGTATTGACTATTCTATCATTACTAGGCCAAACAAATACGTCCTATAATAAGAACTAGAGCCCCTCCCCCTTCCTGATTACAAGTACACTATTAATTTGGTATTAAAGAAAATGCATGGCTTGGTTTCTAACAGGTATAGCACATATGATGAAAAGAAGGTAATCCATGAATTTTCAAATGATGTGATGTGTTACCAAATGTATAACAGACAATAATAAATATCATATGGGAGTTCTCTACTTTATTGCTGACTTGTCCAAGATATCCAAGTACCTTACAAACTTCCACTGTATTTGAAGAAAACACATTCACAAATAAGCTTTCTTGAGTACATGTATCGGTCATCAAGATATGTGGCTTAGAAACCAGTATTTCAGTATGGGTGTGGTGTTCAACAAAGTACAATCTCAAGATGAAAGTCACCAAAGGAAACAGCAAGCAAGTTATGCTCTTGAACTTATATTTCAGTACTTCAGGTTAAGATCAAACAGAGGTTTTGGTGTTCCAAGTTAGTATGAGAGACAGCGCTTTAAAAAATACCCACCTTTGGGAAGAAATTGCACAGGAACTGGTAGATATTGTGATTGCTGAGCGAGAGCCGTTCATCCAGTAGCACCGAATCCACATACTCTATAAATATGTTACTATTGCACAGGATATTGATACAATTTCTGTCCACCTGTTAACAAAATCATATATTTACTGTAGTACTATTTGGAATTTGCTTTCTTCTCTGGATCCTGTACACCAAAATTATTTTATTTGAATACAATTTTTCTGTTTTAAACATTGATTATACATGGAAATTCTTCTGCTATTTCAAAGCTTTGATGACATTAATATTTATAACTTTTTATTGCTTTTAACATTACAGTAGACATTTTCTGACCATTGACCCTTGACCTCTTGCAGCATAAGGGAGATTTTGCCAAATTGTAGACTTTTGAACTTATTGAATTCAATACATCAAACTATGGTCGGTAAAGAGGAGATGACTACAAACCTCTGAGTGGTATATCTCGTACCACAGCTTGGCAAAGTATGGGGAGTGTAAAGGAACTCCCTCAATAGCAACCATTGCACCTGAAATTTACACAGAACAGCCATTATTTTCAGAGCAGACATCCATCAAATAGAAACAACAGGAGCAGCTTCACACTTCATTATAAACTGAGAGCCTAAACAGTGAGAGAAACTAGACTTTTGTATGCTTAAATGCATAACTTAAATGACATGACCGGTTCATTTCTTAACATTTCTAATCAACAAAGAAAGGAATGATATCATGAAGAACCTATATAAGCCTAGCCCATGCCCACTCCCTTGGCCTTGGCTTGTAAATAAATTTATTTATTTTTCTAGTCAATAAAATATATTCAATTCATTGAATATCAAAGCAATTATTTCGAATATGATTATTCTTCCAGTTGAGTTTTGGAACCAAAAGTGAAATGTGTTTGAAGATAACTTAGTCAGGCTCCTGACAGATATTCTTTATGGCCACAGAACTCATACTTACTAAGATTGATGATTGCCTCATTGAGGCTCTGATGATTGACAGCGACACGACACAGAAGGTCAACAAGAGCATGATAAGGTGAAAAGAAGTCCAACAAGGCGTTGTCATACATATCATCTACCCCCTGCAATAGACATTTTGTTTCATTGACTTTTAATTATGATATCAGCAATTTTTGACTGCCTGTAAATTCAATTAAAATCTGGACATTTGAATCTGTCTATACACTTCTGGTGTACAATCTCCTAGAATACCAAGGAGATTTAAGAGCATTTTTACAGAAAACGATACAACTGTTCTTTCGCAATAGTGTATTTATATTTTTTCCATATAGCAATTCCATAATGCATTCTTTATAAAACATTAACCCCAAGATATTTTGCACCAGGGCCTGCATTCATAAAACCATTTTCATTCTCAAACTCAGATTCAGTGCTGAAGTTCTAATTCAAGCTAGAGAGTACCTTTTAAAATGACGTATTTCATGTTTTGTAGGTATTTAATAGTATTTACTTTTAGACTCTGTTACAAGAAATTTGTGAATTACAAATAAGACAGTTTGTGCATTGATCTTGATTCTTTGAGTCATGACAATGGTTTTACGAATACAGGCCCAGGTCATTTCTCTGCTACAGGGGCCTGTTCGTTTATATGTGGAACAAACAGTTTGTCTGTTTTTAAATGTTACATTTCAGGTATAAATCCTGGCGGACATGCAAATGTTTATCCAGGCCTTGTAAGGCTTTGTCAAGGCTTTCCTGAAAGCAGCAACAGATTTCTAGGTCCGACCTTATTTCATAAACGAACAACTTTGGTTTAACCAGTTTAACCATTTGGACCGCGATAAACGAAAACGGTCCAGTTATATGGTATCAAATATTATGTTACTCCTGTTTCACCTTTGTGGCTTCTATCTGGCTGGAGTGTAACATCATGTTGAACTGGGGTCGTGGTGGTCGAATGTTTGACTTTGGACCAATTGGTTTCTGTCCCCTCCGAGGGAAATATGGACCCATTGTCACTGAGAATAAAAACATGTTTCAGTATTGTTAACCTCTCATATGAAAACATCAAGAATTGTTACAATCAAAATTAGTTAAAAGTCTACACTTTGGAAAACATTGCAATTACTCAGCATTGATTTATATTATAAATTTGACATTATTTCCTCTCGCATTCATCTGGAGAACTTAACAAGGCATCAAAAGAGTGAACATATACTTTTTTATTTCTAGATTAATTTTTTGTTTGATTGACCCGATACATTTCTAACACTACATACTTGGGAGGTTACTCTCCTGGAAGGCGACATGTGCCTGGGTAAGTATGGGGACCACAGTATGGACACACTCGCTCTGGAATGTCAGGATCATCTCTCGCAACACCTCTGTCAACACAAATGTCACCATTAGTATCACCAGCGTCAGGAGTCAACAACTACATGTACCACAGAAAGTTAGGTGTGAAATTAAATATTGGTCTGTCAACAACTACATGTACCACAGAAAGTTAGGCGTGAAATTAAATATTGGTATAGCCAATATGCTGTCAACAATAAATTGTTCAAAATAGAAAAATCTGAAATGAAACTACTAAAGTATTTGATTCATATGTGTATGTTGATCACTTTATAGATTCTTTGATAGATCAATGTAACAGCTTTGGGCTCATACACAAAACTCAATAATAATCCATAAAGGGATTTATCATATTTCAAGTCCATTCCAATTATTTGGAGTGTAAATCCACAGCCCCTCCTACCTATGGAAATGTGGCGAATCTCTGGAGGTGTATAAGAGTTTAGAAGTGTTAATAACTTCTTCACAAACTCCATCCTGTCTTTCCAACTCTGTAGCACTGTGTTCACATCAGCTGCCGTGGAACCTTAAATAAATGATGATAACAATATTAAATTGAGGACAATGATTCTTTTCAATGCAATTTCTGTGTAATGCTCCATCCTAGTAACAAGTCTAAAGCATCACGTGATCAACGGTTGGTGGACTGTCAACAAGATGAAACTATCAGTAAACAATTACTCCAATGACAGACCCAAGGTTACCTGATCCACATGATCAACCCTTAGTGGACTGTCATCACGGCTAAAGATGAAACTATTAGAACACAATTACCCGTTATTCCAAAGACAGACTCAAGGTTAACTGATAAAGTATGCTATAGATGTAATGTTGTACTATTACCCATTAGATACCAAAGAGGAGACCCAGAAGTAGAGTTGTTACCTTTCTTTTCATGGAAATGTCTGGCAACCTTGAGGACTGGCAGAAGTATGGACAGGAGGTCAACAATGTCTCCAGTCACATGACATGCTGTGGCCTCGTGGTACATCACATGTAGTGTGTTGAACGCCTGTAAAACATACATAGCCCATATAAGGAAAAAGTAGTTAGCAATGAACAGCTGTAGTTTTTGTATGAACATCCTAAATGCCATGTGATTGGTATGAAAACATCCAACACCTAAGAAATTCAGCGGAAATGCCATTACACTGCACATTGTGAAATATTTTGATTACATTCTACAAAATAATGTAAAATAAATTATATATTTTATGCAGATATTTCATAAAAGGTTTAATAATAATTCTGACATGTTCTGCAAACCTGAAACCCAGCACCCTAACTAGCAGAAGATCCCTACTTACCTCGGTGATCATCTGGAGCCCCTGTTGATATATCAGCAACAGTCTGTCATCTGTGGTGTCTATCAGAACCTTCAATGCACTATAAACCAAAAAATAATTAAATATAATTCCTCTTTGACTCCATCATTAAGTTTTTGTCTTCACTAAACCACTTATTAACATGTCTTAAGTGTTGAGAGAGGGAAAAGTTTTCCTGTCTGTCCACAAAGCTTGGTAGCTGATGCTTTGGGATAGTAAAGTATAGTATTGGGATAGTAAAGTACCCCTGTACTCTTGATATTGTTATATAAATACCTCTAACTTCACTCCCACCAACATAATTCGAGGACTCTCTTTTAAGTATCCATTTTTATATAAACACACCCTATTTTATACTTCTTTATAATGCCAAAATTTTGTTTCGACAAAGGGTGGAAGTGTAATTTGAACATGTACTGATCGTGTCAACGTTATAGTGCATCACCCACCTAATGAGTGTCTGCCACATGGAGCGTGCATCCAGAAAGTTGAGGAACATCTGCATCATGTTGCGCTTGAAGAGATTGACTGAGCGGATTTCTTCCTCTGTACTGTCTTGGTACTTTGTGGCCATCATCTTCATGATCTTAAACAACTCTTCAACAGCCTGTCACAAAATCAAACATTCTTCATTATTTTTTTATTTTTTTTTGTGATTTCACTGTCTGCTGAACAAATAAGATTGAGTGTGTGGTCATAGCAATATGATATTTACCAATAAAATGGCAGTGAGCTTTCAAATTGCAAGTTTATATTTCTTACTTGTGCTGAGAAAATTCTAACCAATGAGAAAAACTTTCTCTTGATACAATTCTCAGTATCAAAATCAATGAAATATGCTGTGATTAAAGACAATTGTCTAAGCCAGAGACACCACTGGTTATCTAATGCCCCTCTCTCCCTAGCCTGATAATTGACCAGAGACACCACTGGTTATCTAATGCCCCCCTCTCCCTAGCCTGATAATTGACCAGAGACACCACTGGTTATCTAATGCCCCTCTCTCCTTAGCCTGATAACTCACCAGAGTGTACTGGGCTGGGTAGGGTGATATGTTCTTGAAGGCCCACTGGATGTTCTGGTGTTGGGCTAGAGTTCGAGTGAAGGTGCGGGACTGTTGACAACACATCCGCAGCAGACCGTAGTACGACGGTAACATGATCCTGTTGAACATGACAACCTCCTGGTCTTCATGGTCCGCTCTGTTGGTCAAACCACACACAAATCATCAACAACTCCTTCCATACCAAAACAGACTGTATACTGGAAAACTTGACCCAGTAAAACTTTTCCCCTAAGCCAGTAAAATCCATATTTGCCTAGTGTTAATTTTGCCCTTCACAGCGGTTAACTAATGTTAACTGTAATGATAAATATGCCCTGATTGCAGAAGGCAAAAAAGGGGAAGGTTAAACTGTGGCAAAAATTTCCCCGATATACAGTATTCGTTTTAGTCCACATGTAAACTTTCCTAATAAATATCAGAGGAAACTTTCATCTGTTTGTACATGCTGTCATATCATTTACAACAGAATGGGAAACATTTATATATCAAGATATTGTTGCCTAAAAATTTAAAATTAAGAATGTCATTTCATAAATATTTTTAACTTTAAATTACACAAATCAAATACAAAACTTGACATCTAGCCCACATGAACCACTACTTACAGGATGTAGTTG
>JAUMHH010223965.1:14276-26836 GCA_032359455.1 Chlamys rubida
TATGCTATCTGTTTACAGACGTGGGGATGAACCACTACTTACAGGATGTAGTTGTATGCTATCTGTTTACAGACGTGGGGATGAACCACTACTTACAGGATGTAGTTGTATGCTATCTGTTTACAGACGTGTGGATTGGTGACGATGAGTTTGATGTTCTCTGGGCAGTCCTGACACACCTGATACCAGAAGTACAGCAATGCCTGCAGGAGAAGAAGTTTATACACATGTACAAACAAGATTGTGTTAAGTGCACAAAACTATTTTTTATTGTTTACCCCTTGTTTACAAATTCATTATGTTCAGGAGAGCACTTATGTAGACACCAAAGATTTCAATAAAACATGACTCTTTTTATACAAATCACTTTATAACACATCAATCAGTGCATACTCATTTCCTGTAAAAAAAACACACCAATTTGACCCTGGTTTCAACCATTTTAACTTTATAGTATCTAAATATTCTGAAATTTCACATTTCCTCCCCTATTATAGAATTAGAATTTCCGCAATTCATTACCTGTTTCAAGGTAAGAGATGATTTCTTAATATCATAAATAAGTTTACTATTCCAATTGATGTTTGAGGAAATATTGCCCTTAAAATCTATATGATTTTGAGAATTGAGAAATTTGGTGATTCTGTGGCCTGATGCCAGTACTCACCTGCTTGTTGTGGTGCATGGAGATCTGAGGCTCACAGAGCCGGGGTTGGAACAGCTGCCATAGGTCACCGAAGTAACTGGAGAACTACAATAACAGGTATTTTATCATCATTATATACATATAACACAGCATACTTTTAAAATGACTATTCACATGAACATAATTCTTAAATGACTTGCTATTTGCCTGTTGCAAGTCCAAAACGATTGTACAACTATGTGCTGTTGACACAAATGGTAGGTCCACTTTATATGTTGTTAGCAGCGGTGGAAATTTTAATTTTCTGAATCCTTTTCAATATTTCTTCCTGTTTACATATTTTTTCTTTGGTAATCTATATAAGTCATTAACTAACAGTCTGGAATATTCTAGATGGAAAATTCTTACATTCAACCTGACAAAATATCAGTGATATTTCAATACATGTCTAGAAAGTGCACAGAATTTTCAAGGATGTTGCCAAGTATTTACCATGAGTTTTTCCTCCCTAGTGATGAGACAGTAGGTCAGTACAGTGAAGTAGCTCAGCAGCTTAGTTGTGCCGTGACTCTGGGAGTCCGCATACACTTTGGCACGTTGTAGGAGATTTAACAAATGGTTATAGATCTACAACAAATCAACAATATATAAGGTGAGGATGGAAATAACCGTATTGTAATCTCATTTCAAAGAAACTATGGACTATGAAATTTTGATTGTTAAAGATATAAATATCCGTGATTTAACACAACTTGGTAGTTATGAAACAAAATTGACCTTTATCTGTTCAGTCTGCAATACAATGAACATTATCAGAAACTTCAATGGCTATTTAAAAATTTCTGCATCATAAATAACTTCTCTCTTTTGCTATAAAAAGAAATTAATCTTACCTGATGTAATACAATGATACCTTCTGTTGATATCTAAAAACAGAAAGAAAGGAACGATGAATGACATAGACATTTTTCAAACTAATAATTAAAGCATAAATTACGTTTGTGAATCTGAAATCTTGTCTATTACTACTGTAAATGGTTGGAAGCATTTATTTAAAATAATCTGAAACAAACACAACCAACATTTCAAAATCGTGTGTTGCCTAAAAACAGATAAGCCAAACTTACCGAGATTTCTTTCTGGGGACTAAGGATGCGACGTGTGGCTACAAATGTTTGGCGGAAGTGGTTGCTTGGCACAAGGGATACAAGAAGACATGCGGTGGCTGCAAGGGAAAACAAACACATCAAACTAATAACTGTTTCCTTCTAATGTGATTTTAACTGCCATGACTTCGGCTTTTATTGACAAAATAACTGAGTATAGAGAATTTCTGTTGATTCTAATGACATTTTACTTTCAAGTGTTTGGATTTTAAAGTTATTTTTTTATTCTGTTGAACATCCATAAAATATGACAAACAAGAAAAAATAATTAAACACAATTTCATTTCCTAATTATCAGGTACCAGTGATGCTGATTCTAAGGCTGTTGTGTTATAAAGTAGTAGGAGAGTACTTTGTCAAATTCTTAACAGATTTCAAAATTCGTAAATAATTACTCTAGCATAAAAATGTACAAAACTTACATTTCCAAAAACACACAACATTTATCACACTTTCTTTACCACCTGCAGAAAAAAACAACCACTGGTCACTCTACCAAGACATTAGGCTTCAATTTCGTATTCAAACTACACTCCCAATTTCTGACCAGCTGTGCATATCAATTAAATTAAATTTCCAATGAATCTCACCATTTCTGACTCTAACATTGTTGTTGGCTATTAGATAGGGTTCTACCCAACTCTCCATCTGGTTCAGCAGCCAATGGCTGGCCAGTTTGTTCCTGGTCACTTGAGTAGACATCCACTCCAGACATGGCTGTGGACAGCTCTTGGTCAGCTGAAAGGATGACCAGAAGATGAGTTATTGAACCATTTCTGACACATAGCAATGTATAATACCAACACAATGATAAAGTATTGTCTAAATGTTTCTGGTTCTTTTAAATATTTAGTTTTTGAATTGAAAATAAATCTGTTAAGGATCCTTGACCCACTGCATTGTAGTTTTTTTGTAACACTTAATTTCATTTTGGATAAACCTGTAGAACAGTTGTTGATTTCTTCTTAATAAATTTTTCATATAAGTCCCACAAGGTATGCTTTTCTTTTCAGAAATGCTTTTAATATCAAAACTATAGTCATGCCGGGAAAAAAACAATATCTAATGTGTAGTTACAATTTTTGGCAGTGGTACAGAGATCCTTAAAAGACAACATTTTACATCTTATTCACAACAAGAATGCTTCAATGACCTGTTATGTACTAACCTCCCAGAATCTCTGTAGGACATACTGAGTAAACGGAGGCAGTCCTGGGGGTCCTCCTCCAAACTCCACAAGCATTGACATCAATTTGAAGAAGGGTTGTGAATGCTGTAAAAGATGTATACAGAGTTCAATGCAATTATTTACCCTTTTCTTGGCATTCAGTTGAACACAATTCTCAAAATATGTAACATTTTGGATAGGTTCTTATAATGTCACATTCAATGAAACTGTAGATTTCCTTCATTTTCTAATAATATGTCAAGTTGGATTTTCATATTTAAAAGATAATATTCATTAGGTGATAGTACAATAAGCAAATGGTGAAAGTTTCAAATAGTAAACTTACCTCAATACTAAGCTTCTTTATAGCACTGAACACCATAGTAACAATCTGCAAACAACAACACAATTTTTAACATCATTTCCAGATCACATAAATAACTGTACTTGTTTTCATCTGAAGCACAAGAACATAGTTAACTATTAAATCATTTAATTTTGTGCCCTTTTTTTGTGCTTAACTAAGAAATAAACACTGGTTCATGCAGTGTTGTATTTATGCTTTTTTAATTGTTGGGTTTGTATTAAAACTTTAACTAGACTAACCAGTACACCATTACTCAGCACACTGTCCTACGTTTAAAAGATACATACCGCTACAGCTAGCTGCTCGTTCCAGCGACACAGACTGAAGATGAGGTTACAGGTCTGCCGTACATTGATGTTATCTCTGATCTGGTTGAACATGAATGGGAATCCCTGCAAAATCCAAACAAAATCGACAGTGTTACATGAACTATACCAAATTAATTTTATATATTTTTTTCCAGGCACACTAAAATCACAATAATAGCATGGCAATATGCAGTGTTTTAACATGATCAACTATTTTGTCTCCCTGATTACAGCATTGATACCAGCTATTATACCTGCAATGTGTACTATTGATTTATACAATAGATTATTAATAGCTATTCTTCATTGTGTATTACTGACATTTATTTTTTCTATAGCAGATCAAATATTCTGCCAATGTGTGCACTGCTCATTTCATTAGTAGTTATTCTGTAACTAGTAATACAGGTTAAAGAATATAATGTTTTTTGCAAAGTCAGCTGTGCACTGTTGATTCAAATTCCTACTAGAGATTCAGTCGTCTTAAATTTTTTGTTTTTATAGATATCACTTACAATTAGATAAACAGGTACTTAAAATCTAAAATTGGACTTAACTTCCTTCAATTGATGTTTAGTTATTAAATCCATTCCTTCACAACATAGTGAAATACTTATCACCTATCCCTTTCCCGTTGGCATTCCTCTTACTTTTCTTCCTCAAAGAGGATCTCCCTAGAGATTACTAAGTATGAGCTGTTATTTACCTTTCCTCCAATAACAGAGTTATAGTCTTTATCAGAAATGTGAAGCTGGTTGTCCTCACTGCGAGACTTCTCCACCAGTAGAGCTATCAGTGTGATCATCTTTTCCAGTGACATTGGCTTATAGTTATCATCAGTGATTGTAATCACCTCATCCTCCTCATCATCTGATGGAATCTCCACCTACATAACAGTAAAACGTGTCAAATGTGTCAAATGTATACAATGTAGATAACAATCTGGAAACATACAATGTAGATAACAATCAGAGAGCATATATTGTGAACGTTAACTATGAAAAAAACCTTTGAAAACATCTTTGATACTAAATGTATTGCTTAAGAAGGAATTCTTTCACGGCATATTCTTTGTTTCTATTATAAAGTAAATGTATCAGTAAATTTATAAATTTGTATGCAAAGTAAATGCAGGTAGAAGAACTCACATAGTTTTCCTGGGCCTTCTGTCCCATGTAGAAACCAATCATAGTGGAGATGGCATTACTGTTAATAAGGAAGAAACACTCCTCATCTCCCATCTTTGCGAACTCCAACAGGAAGGCAAAGTACTCAGTCAGGTACTTACTGTGGGGGCGCACACCATGCTCAATCTGTTTTAATGCAAAGCACAGGTAAAAGGAAAGTTGTATTTGGCCATTAATTATGCTTCATAACATATCTAAGGTCATTTAAAAAGGACAAAAAACTTCATGATAATTATCTTAAAACATATATTCCAATGCAAAGTCACAACATGTCGGTAGTAAAAATTAACGAGATTTTTTTTAAAAATGATTGTAAAACATGCATATGCCCCATTGTTTGATGGAAATGGAACTTAACACAAAATCTAACCAATGAAATGGCACTAAATGCAATGTCTAACCATGTTGGTGAATCAGAGAATATAGGTCACAGTGACCTACAAATGATATAAAGGTGCAGTACTCAAGATGTATCCCGTAAGAAGTTTGATGTCTAATAAAGCTGAATGGAAGGACAAACATATGGACCGACAGAAACACAAACACTTAATGACCCCAATATATAGCCAGGGCATAAAAATCTGCCATGAATGAATTATGTTCCCCGATTCCAAAAACATATATTGAGAAGTTTCTGTTCAGACAACTTCGTGGTTATCAAATACGATCATGATTTACCAAATTTTGAAGCAAGTAGTCTGACAGAAACAGGACTTCTGTTCAACAAGAGCAACAGTGTAACCGAACATTTTTTATGTACTCGGTCCCAGCTGTGCCATCAGAAGGATTCCATTGTATGTCATTTAGCATGTCAGACCAAAGGGACATTTCCTACAATCTTATACTCACAATTGTCAGCATCTTCTTGATGAACCTGGTCACACAGGACTTGGTGCCCAACTCTGATACATCTATCTCACCGTCGTCACTGGAGGCAAGAACCACACAGTATTATATTACCAGAGCAAACAATCATGAATACAATCAAAGTTCCACTAGAGAGGAAACATTCAGCTATGCCTGTAAAATTAAGCACTTAAATGTTCATTAGCTCCAATTATTGTTACATATAGACCGATTTCAGTTATTACTGCTTAGACTTCATTTAATCATATACTGTTAATGAGATAAAGTCTTCTACTAATCTAACACAATAAGGAGACCAATACTCACCCCTCAATGAACGGCTGTAGGTACAAGTCCATGTGAGCTGACCGTAACTGGGAGATCACATGTATCAACAGTCGCTGGAACATCTAGACAACCCAAAAATCAGTGTCAGTTAAAGTTAAGTTTGTCCAATGCCAACAATGTCTTTTAACAAATATTAAGAAGCAACAACTATCAAGGATTAAAAAGAGGAAGGGAATTGTAAATGTATAAGGTTATAAGGGTGACACCTTCTGTAATTCAAATCGGTTATATATATGTTTGAGTGTGAGTTCAAAGAGACAAGCACTGACCTGTCGGACCATCTGGTTTGGACACTTGATGAGGATCTGTATAGGCCACCAGTCACTCTCGGCCATGTGGTCGAGGAACCACTCACACGCTGAAGGACATGTGTTAAACTGTTTGGTCAGTAGCTCTATCCACTGCAGCATGGTCGGCTGGCAACAAAAGTGTGCTTTGTTTAACAAACCTTCATGAACAGGGTTTCACTTCACTTACATTGTTGGTCAGCCAGAACTGCACTATGACAAGGTAGTGAAGTTGCATATACTTTTTTAAAGACCTGCTTTACTACAGATTATCAAGGCATAATCCTGTTAAACAGGAGCTACAAATTTAAGAAAATTATTTAAGTGGACTATGTTCTGCTGAAGAATTATCTTAACTTTAATTTGAATGAGCTTTGCAGGGTTAAAAGTTACATTAAATATTAAACAGAAGTTTGGCTGGCTGACTGACTGAAAATTGTCTTTAATTAAAGAATTAACAACATTAATTGGTGAAGACGTATCTGATTATCTCCTTTTACTTTTTGGACAGTTAACATCATAGAAAATGCATAATATATATTAGGAAGGCATTTTACCTTTTCCTTGGCATGTATAAGGGTCTCGAGGACAAAGGAAGTACTAAGCTGTGAGGCTCTGAGGGACACCTGTAGCTGGGGATCTTTAGACAGAGTTGTAGGGATGTAACCACAGATCTGCCAGATAAACCTATTTAACAGAACACATTCAATATATCACTCTGTCATTTCATACACAGACAATTTCAGTCACATACATCTTATTTGGAGTCTGAATACATTATTGCAATTTGAGAATGAAGTAAAGTTGGAAAATAAACATTATGTAATTTCTAGGAAATCTGTTTATATTTTTTGACTTCATTACAGTAAAATTTTCCTTAACAAACTATCATGCAGTGTTCATTTGGACGGATTTTATTTTTCATTTTTGAAGCACTAATAAAAATTCTGTATAAATTTGTCATAAAAATATGTTTGGGTCCTTTAAATGCTAGTTGATAACTGAACTTACCCAAAGTAGGTGTGTTCAAATATGTTCTTGTCTTGGAGAAACTGCATGTTGTCCTGCCAAATCCACTTCAAAGAAAGAAAACAACACAGGTTGATAACAACATCCTAAACTTTGTTAACTAAAGACAGATAATATCTATGTGGAGACAGATATCAGTTCAATGCTGCATTGATGCACACTGATTTGGGTATTTGTTGTTGAAGGTTTTCCATAGTTTGTACTTAGTAAAACAACAATTTTGCACAGAACACCTACCTCAGCTAATTCTTTTGACAGTTCAAAATTGAACTTCTGGACGGGTTCAACCTCTAACAACTTATTCGGCTCCTCAGTGTCTTTCTTTGCTGGACATCTCTCATAGAACAGCATGTAAGCACTATTTGTCTGAAAGAAATCAATCAAATTTTAAATTCATAAAACCCCTGTGGTGTCATTTGAATAATTTTTGTATTTGATATTTCTTTCTATTGGGATATATATTGTACAAGCTGGGGTGAGAGTATCAAGTGTATTTAGAGTGGATATCCTTTGGGCTTGAAAGTAAATCTAAACTTTAACATGGAAAGCGATTTTATCTTCTCTTTAACATATTTGCTGCAAACATGTTACTTCAATCACTATTAGATTAATTCCAAGTCTTTGTCTGGTCTATCATTTCCACAGGTCCATTCCATGCTGAGGAACTGAATAGGAGCAGTTGTATTAAAGCCATTTTTATTATTTACCTTTTCAAATGAAAAATCCATGAACTTGTCGGTCACTGAATCATATGTTTTACTCTGCAAAGAGAAAAGCAAAAATTGAAAATTAGAAAACAAGCTACAGACAATTTCTATCATTAAAAATTTCAACACAGAACAATCAAATTTGAATTACAAATTTACTTGTACACTTTTACAAATACTGAGTTACATTTAAGCCATAATTATTTTGGACTTGTTTAAGATCAATCCTTGATATTTAAATTGACAAGTTTTAAATAAAATGTATTGCACTACAAGCCTACCGTCATCTCTCCCCCAAAGCACTCTGTAGCAATCTGACTTGGATCAAACGGCTTCACCTCTGCATCATTGAACAGGTACCTACATAAGAAAATAGTGTCTACATTTTAAAAAGTGACAACCTTTCTGCACAAAAAGCATAGATCAAAGTTCAACCATTTCAATATCAAGTTTTTTCTAAAAATAAAATGAAATATTAGACACAAAAAAGTTTTCCAATATTTGTTATGATGCAAATGCTTCAAACCTCAACGTGAACACTAAAATATTAATAATTAGGATTTAAGTCTGTTGAATATGTTGATGGATCACAAGTTTCTACTGTTACATTCACTCACCATTTATCCTGGCCGTTGTCAGTTGTGTGCATTCGGTCACGTATGAAGCTGTAATAATGGCCCCCATCAGCTGTCCCTGTGTGAACAGTCACACCTGTCAGCTCGTAATCATAGCCTTCGTCCTCATCATCCTCCATCTCCAGCATCTGTAGTCGCTCATCCTCATCATCATCCACTGTTGGTACGTAAAAGATATTTCAGAGGATATTTTCAAAGTTGTCCATTTTTATGCTCTTTAAAATCCATTTACTACCAGTTATTTCACACAAATAAAGAGAAGAATGCTTCAGAACACATACAGGTCTTGATAAAACAACTTCCTAAACATCCTAGAAGTAAAACTCACTACCTACTAGTTTCCAGGTAGTGCATGACAGTATCACAAGCACAAATCATGACACTCAGGTGGGAGTCATACTTTCTAGAAAAGTGACCAACTTCAATATGTTTTCCAATCAAACACTACCCAAAAGTAGACCATTATGGTACTTTTTGTTGAAGGAATCTTATTAGACATACCTTTGAGTTTGTCTGGTCCCATGAGAGTTTTCTCCATGTACTGAGACATGTCCAAACACAAGGGGAATGAGAAGTGGGTGTTCACTTTCTCCTTCATCATGGTCACCATATTAAATGTATACCGCATGGTGTTGAAGCACAGGATCCGCGGTAACCTCTTGAAACATGCCCTGATGGGAAAATAATATATTGGAAGATACAATCAAATTCAAATGTAAGTTTCTTATGGCATTTCTATCTTTGACATTTCATCTGATTACTATCTGTTCAAAATGTGTTTCAAAATGTGTTGTTTACCAACTTTTTGTAGTAGTACAGATTCACTTCAGTTTAATTCAAACTTTGCTGTCACTCATTTACATATGGATATCTCATTCACATGAAAATGTTGTTCCAGTTAATATGATGCGTCATAACAGGGTTAGATGAAAGTACTACCTACCGTTTCTCAGCACGCACTTTCTTCTGGCACTTTGAGCAGGTATACATATTGTCTCCCTCTAACATGTCCTTTACCGTCACCTCATCCAGCGATTCCTGTCAACACAGATATAAATACCATGATCTCCCATCATGTACAAAACAAACTGAAACACAATACTGAACATTCTTTGGTTAAATATTTTACAGAAATGATCAGAAAGTTGAAGAAACTTGATGTAATGTTATGTGATAAATTATCTTTAATACCAAAGATACTTTCATGACTTTTGTTGTCTCACTTACGTAGAGGTTTTTCATGTCTGTGACCTGACATCTGACAGTGTAGAATTCTTCCAGAGTCCGACTCACATGGGGACAATCCTAAACATCAACAAATCTTACGTTAATCTATAGTAATTTAAGGATATGAATTAAAACATCTATTAATCAGGATTTGCATTTCATCTATTTCTTCAATGTATACATAAATAGTTGAGATATAAACCTGAAAATAAACTACTCAAAAATTTAAAGAAAACTTTCTTTTTCCAGTGAACTCAAGTATAGTTTTATTTTTGCAATTATCTGTTAATGTATTTAAACACTTTACAAATTCATTTTAATAAAACAAAGTTAAAAGTAAACTTTGCACGGTGCAAATTTTGTCAAGATCATTAGTCTAAATTTAAGAGTGAACTTACCAGAGACACCACATTGTTGGTCAGAATACCCCCAAACAGGGTCTTCACTAGCTTGTGCTGAGAACAGAAAAATAAATTTATCTTCATGCAACTGTCTATTTAAAGTTTTTAGATAATGAAATTACATCCACAATTTCTTTTGATGTACTAGTGATAAGTTTTTAACTGTAACACTTATTTTTCAATTTTGGAAACAAAATCACAGATAAATGGCAATAAGTTATGTTCTTCCCTAAAATTACCTTTCCCAAAAGTTTTCTGCTCTTAACATGTAAAAGTATGCTTATTGTATAATGTTTGCTACCCTCATTGTCTGCAAAGAATGTTTTGGAAAGTTTGGTGAGCCCTAATCCTAATATATCACAGTTTTCCCGTATCTAACAGCTTACCATTTCTGGTGACATATCCTCCAGTTTACTAATGAGGTCGGTGAAGAACTCGGTCATGTCTTTCTGTTCCCCTGTGTTAAGAGGCTGTTTGTCCATGGTGTAAGTCTTACAGAAGCTCCGTGGGTTGTATGCTTTTCTTTCACTCTCCTATTGATACGTAAAATATTGACATGTTTACAACAAATACCTACAAATGACAGTAATCCAGCCACTGAATTCCTTTACTCAGTGATTTTTGGTTTGAAAATCAATTAAAACTGAGAAAATGCAAGAATATATATAAAAGTATGAACAAAGCATGCCTGTTCTTTGTCTTTTTTCTACACAGAGTTTGGCATTTTTGTCAGAAAATGAACATTTAAAAAGGTAACTGTCTTGAATCATATTCAGAATGGAGGTCTATGCCAAAACAGCATTGCCTAGTTTACATTGAATGAAGGCAAACTAAAAGTTCATAAACAAGCATTGCTGCTTGATAATACAAGTTTATATCATGAGAAGAAATAATTTCTGTTCATTAAATCAATGTATGTCAATTGTTTATACCTGTAGGTATGCAAACATCTTCTTCAGCTCTGACATGGTACCTTCATACTTGTTATGTTTTGAACACTGAAATAAAATAGAAATCATTGTAAATGGTTATAAGGATGAATTGTGATTGCAGATTCCAAGAAACTATAATATTTACCATATGCAATTAAAAAGCATTCTTTAAATATGTGTATTCTACTGCAATATTTTTCTTCAATTGCTTTTTTAAACATTTGAGTGACTACAGATTCGACAAATCTGGATCAAGGTAGCAATGTTATGAAATTCCTTTTCACTTAAAAAAGTCCTCACAGCAAATTTTACATTTTATGGACAGCTAGCAATCAGAAACCTGAAGTGTTCTGACAAAAAAAAGCCACACAGTTTAGCTGTGACTTTTGGCAAACAAACTGAAGATACCTTCCATATCACAGATTGAAGTCATCAACATGGTATACATGTACAGTATGTGTATGATCTGATATTTTTATCTAATCAAGTTTTTGTCAAGGAAGTCGACCGACTTCTGTTTACTTACATTGGCCTGTAGTACGGACTCTCGTGCCTGTGGTAACATGTACAGGTGCTGCATACAGGTGGCCATGTAACATGTGGCCCCCAGGTTGGTCAGCCCTACATACCCACACTTAGACCGCCCATCTTCGTGTGGCCAGTAGTCCCAGGGGTAGGGTGTATGGGCATCTGGGAAAACAGGGATAACCATTTACACATTGATACTTATATGTAAAATTGAAACTGAGAAGTCTTTCTTTGTATAAATATCAGTGATATTTCATATCAAGTCAGGTGAATTCTTGAAATATTATTCACAAGTAAAAAGCTTTTTGTAGGGTCTTTATTAATGCTGTGATACCCTTATATATTACCCATGAAGTTGATTAATGAAACCAACCAAAGTTTATTAGTTCAACTTGTAATAGGTTGGTCCAAGTTTTCAAGCACTATATTTTCAAAAAAAAACGCCCCTTGACAAGAAACTCACAAGTAAAGAAACAGAATGTTCCAAATCTTTAACAACACATCCATTCATTTTTTCTTCTTAAACTGTATTAAATATTTCAGATGATGTGATCCAATGATTGTTCCTTTAGTAATTTTAACAATAATAAATGGCTTATGTACCTTTAGTGTTTTTTTTTTTCTTTTTTTGTAATTTGTTTTTTATTTTCAGTTTTATATGCAATATACATCATCATCAAAGTGATGATGAAGATGATGAAAATGATGATGAGGATGATGCATGTCTGTGAGATGTGTTGGTAATGAGGCTATTGTTTATGATGGATGATGCTTGATG
>JAUMHH010223966.1:0-12033 GCA_032359455.1 Chlamys rubida
GTTTTGGGTCGGGGGTAAAAAGCTAGGGTCGGTCGGGAACCCTAAACAGACATATTTTTTTTTTGGCCTTATCCATAAAATAGGTAGATTAAAAAAACGAAGACGAAATTTAACCGAGAGTTCAAGACTGTTAACCAATCTCGTTGACAGTTGAAACATGGCCACCCTCATTTTTCTGTCCAAGCTTAACATATACATTGTCTTGTTTTTGCTTCAAGTGGCATTCAATTCCACACCAATGTATAATAAATTGTAGACATGTACTGACATCTTTTTTGTTCAGTTCATTTTCATAATTCCAAGAGCACCAGAGATAAAGCAGGGATTAGGTAAACCTCGGGGTATCTCCTGGGGGTAAAATCAACATAGATTGGTTTATAAAACATCAGTGTTAATCTGACAGTGGGTGGCATGAATACAGAAAACTGAAGATTGGTGATTTTTTCCCCTTTTTATATACTGGGTGTGGTCTGTATGGTGACATAAACCACAAGGATTTTATTGTGTGCCAAAAAACAACAGCTTTACTTTACAACTTAAACTGACAAGGACTTAATATCCATACAATATATAAGCCATTGTCAAGGTCGAAGATCCATACAACATCTAAGCCATTGACAAGGTCAAAGAACCATACAAAATCTTAACCATTGACAAGGTCGAAGAACCATACGAAATCTTAATTATTTACAAGGTCGAAGGACCATACAAAATCTGATATAATAACAATGACTTCAGATCTTTACAATATCTAAACCAATGACAAGGAATAAGTCTTAAACAATGACAAAGACTTACCCCGGTAGTCGTATACAACATCCAGACTGACAAATACTAAGACCCACACAACATTTACAACCATTACTTATCCCATATAATGTCTGGAACACTGACATATTACAGTGACCAGATTCCTCCTGTATGTCAGTTAGCCTTTGTTTAATCAAATGAGTCAGAATTTCTAAGAAACACTTATGCTTGATATCAGAAAAAATGCTTTTGAGCTCTGAATATTCAAATAAATTCCTTTAGAATTACGATTAAGAAAGATATTGAGGAATTAATTTCTAAGCAAAATCAAAGAGAAAATAAACCACATCATAATAACAGCCATTATATATTCCAGAAACGCCCATTAGACTAATGATAATGATGCCATCATTTAACAACTGTGTTGCTACCTGACTGAGCTACCTCGCTTACTTTTGAAGGTTTCTGTCAAAGAAATGGATAATTCAGAGTTATGCAGGGAATCGTTAGAACAAAGGAGGGATTTCTTTGGTTGTTACCAAGTGAGAAACTTAAATGCCAGCTATAACATAAATGTATTCAATCTAATTACAATTCACCAGATCTCCACTGTTTCACAATCTATTTTCTCTGTAGGTTCCTTCTCCTTGAACTCCATATTTCAAATTGATTTTTATTACTTTTTAACTTAGATTGCAGGATTCTTGAAATATGATGGAAAAGGTAATATAGTACAAGTATATCTATTTTGGCTTTTAAGGATGTATGTGTTTACTGTAAAACACACCTCCTTTTCAGAAGAGTTCACCACTCAAAAATCTCTAAATGAAGTTTCTCATGAATTGTAATTTTGTACAAGTTGTTGATAAATTGATCACACATATGAAATGTATGCAAGAATGCATACCATGATAACAGTCTGAGTAATCAGATAATAGAACAAATTATTCAACTTTGACAGGTAAACAGTGTATGGTAGCATACATCCTTAACAATGTCATGTATTAATGTTAAACATAGTTGACAGAACCACCTCAACTTTTACAGGCATTGGAAATATACATACTATTTGATATTTGTCGATGTGGATGGTAATTATTAACGCACATTGCTCTATCCATTGATCATTTAGCACACTTTATCACACAATTCAGCAAGAATGAGTTTTATCAAGGATCGTTAGGTTACAAATCATTTTGTCAATTCAAAAATTCAAATTTTCTTTTAGCTTTTTGTAGAAATATGAGTATTTTTGAAAATATTACCCGAAGGAGAACATTTTGAATTCCAGGACATATACATTTTGTTTTAATTCTAATAATTATGAAATTGTCAGTTATTCAGATCTAACACTTATTTAACTTATTAAGCTGCTGAAGACTAATTTGACTTGGTCCAGACCAGCAGTAATTATTTCTGTGTTTGATGAGTCAACAAGTCAATAATATCCTGTTATGGCTGAACACTTCCGCGTTCCACATGCACATCTCAAACGAGTTCCCATTATATCCACGAAACAAGTTTCAGCAAGTTTAGCATGACTAAGATAAAAAGGAAACTGTTTTAAGTTTCTTTTGATCGTATCTTCTATCAAACAACGTAATTTCACAGATCTTGTAAATGATTAGACGTGAAACGGTCGAAGGAAAGCAGCTCTGTCTTTGACCTGATTTCAATGTGATTGCAATGTTCCTTGTGATGTTAAAATGGGTAACATACCACATTTACACGATGGTGTTATTACACAGGTACAAATAAAGAAGGTCCCCAACGAGAAGTGGTTGGTGATCCATATTCATCTCACTCAAGTTAGTTAATTTTCAAATTGTATAAAGTCAAGAGATTTACCGAGTCTCTTTTACAATTTGAAAATTAACTAAATGACAATTAGATAAACTTGAGGATCAATCGTTACAAATTTATGGAGTTTTTTCTCCCACAACATTCAGATATTATATCTAGAACACTATATGTTCCTCTTAGAAATACCATATTTTTGTGTCCCATCGGGGAAACAATTGTCATGAACAATTACATCACAATGGAAGATGACGTCGCAAAGCATAGTTACTTTACGTCATAATTAGAAGATTGACCGATGAAATCACATCCAGGGTGTTACCTTATAGTGGATAACCAAAAACGTTTACCAATTCCTAGCAGGTTTATCCAAAGAGTCGGAAGTGAGGAAACCTACAGCGGTTGCAGGAGAAATCCCATTTATACGATGTCATTACAGAAGGTAAATGATAAAAGGGACACATTTTTATTTAGAAACATTATTCCTTACACACAGTTCCTTTTATTTTAACTGCTTTCTGACTGCAACAGAGTCATTTTATCCCACTCCCAGAGTTGAATTTCCCATATAAAGTAGTTTATAATTTATCTGAAAGACTGCATTGGTTACTGTTCCAGTAGACAATGTTATGTGGCAGCTTTGTTTTCATTCAATCACTCATCCAAACTAGTAACAGCACCATTGTCCATCAAAACCAACCAATCAACTTTCAGATATTACAAGCTTTATATAGCATTCAAGTCATATTTTTGAAATCTCTAGGGCACCCTCATTAAAGCATGCGTAATTAGACCAAATATTGCACCCCTGTATGTTCAAATCTTTTAGTGAAGTATATTACAAGCGCTCAGTTCACAAAAAAACAAACAAATAATTATTAAAGCTAGTATGACCCTTGAAAATACAGGGGCACGGCCCAGATCCCCAGACTGTGGAGTAAGAATCTGTGCCATGCCCCTGTGCCATGCCCCTGTGCCATGCCCCTGTGCTTTGAATCACATCTTCAACGCCTTAACTGATGTAATTGTCCTCCAAGACAGATCAGTTCTATAAATATCATTGCAGTGCTGACTCATGACAATTACGACATGATGTCAGTCCCTGTAATGGCCGTTGTCTCAATCTAATGCTTGACAACCGCCAGTTTTATCTGTGAGGGTGAGCGGCTTCAGACACCTGTTTCCTGTGACAAATGATATAAGGCACATCCAGTAATTATGTACAACGTAAGACATAAACCGGGGCGTCTCACCCGTCCACAGAATACAGGTTTACCACGGTCAGCAATACTACCGATGGTATACATTGTCAAACTTGCTCTGTAAATTCTCTTGGACATTAATTAATTAACATTAGATGGTGATATTGATTTTATCCGAGGTACATTTTCATCCATACCTATATAATAAATAAACAATAGAATACTCGTTAATCTATTGTACAAGATCTGAACCCGATTCAGCTTTCAATTTAGATCAAACAACGTTAACATCGCCAACTATGAAACGATAATAGTGTATGAGGCTGCAGGCATACCATATGTATTCAAATAAAAAGTCCTTTCAATCATATCTTCTCATGTATAACCAATATATGCTTCAGTCAATTTTTTCAATGAAAACAAATACTTCAAATCTTGTACCTTTCGTTTAGATTCATAATATATTTTGTTTGGATTCCACTTTGTATCATACATACTTTTGTTTGGCATTCAAAATGTGGGGTTTTTTGGGATACATATCAATAATGTATTTTGCATGAAAATTTGTATGAGACCACCTTGACATATATAATACAGCTTGTATGTATTCTACAAGTACATCTCCTACGCCCTCGTTCTCTACTACTTAACCCCTGTCCCCAAGAAACATGCACCACTCCAAGATCTGAAATCAGTCTACAGAGTAAAAGAAACGCCTCTTTCTCA
Source organism: Chlamys rubida (assembly GCA_032359455.1). Lineage (NCBI taxonomy): Eukaryota > Metazoa > Mollusca > Bivalvia > Pectinida > Pectinidae > Chlamys > Chlamys rubida. The sequence goes on from JAUMHH010223966.1 coordinate 4,479, forward strand.
GAGACCTTACATCGTACTCCAGTCTACAAGTAGATCTCCTATCCCCATAAATTCCTTTTACCCGTAAGAACTCATCCAAAGTCCAAAGAAGTCACCTTTTGCCCCAGTAACTTGCCTTACCCTATCAACATATAACCTTGCATCATCCGTGCAGCCCCTAACCCTTTCACCCCTATGTAACTTTAGTAGACATTACCATGCATTGATATGGATGAGTCCATTATGGTGTACAGTGGTGAAAGGGTTAAAGAACTTCCTCAAACTCCTGTACTAACGTTGTACATTGATCAGTATATATAATATCATCCATACAGAGAATGTCAAATCCCCAAAGGAATCGCCCAATTTCCTCAGAAAATGTTGCTACCGAGAGAAATTTATTAGGATAAATATGACACAATCAGGAAGAAACACTACAATATTTGTTTGTTTTTATCAATCCCGATGATTAATTCTGTCTACTATGTGAAAATGGTTCTTTAACCTACTTTTCCCACAGGTAGCAATATAGCACTATAACGGTATGGAAAAGTCAATACCGTTATAAGCAACAGAATTTGTTTCGCTGGAAAAACCAATTACCATCAAGGAAGATAATAAAACGAATAACATGAAATATTTTTATTATCTTGATGTAACCATTGTCCAGTGACAGTGAAATACTATGGTCTATAACAAAAGGGCCACAAAATCTATTTGTAAAATATAAAAAAGACTTTTGCTCATCCAACTATGTAATTTCTTTTTCAGGACAAAGTAATCCAGGGTTATATTTGCTTAATACAAATGGACTGTGCAGTCAATAATCAAATGTAGAAAACTGTTCCCCCATATCTAAGAGCAAACATTGCTCTTGTTTTCATTGCTTGACTTGAACATGCTAAAGCCTTTAATACAAGTCCTGTCCAATGGCAATAATTGGGATATTACATAATCTCACTGGGAGATTGAGATTGATTGATAGCAATTATAACGAGAACAAGACTCTCGAATCATGTAAAATCTATAAAATCCGTTTTTTTTTTATCTTGCTGAATCAGAAGAAGACTTAGAGGTCCTGTATGTAGATCAATGGAGTTCAGTCAAGGTAGACAATCGGGAAAGAAATCTTTTTGTTTGGAATACAAATAATTGGTATATATTGGTGTTTAATTATGTATATTAAAGTTATCGTCTTTATTACTGAAATGAAAATAACATTCTGACACTCTTTTTAATGTTGTTTTCATGGCAATGACAAGATAGTGTGACATTGACAATAACAGTTAAGTCCATCTGCTTGTGACGTCCGGTGCTCCTGAAAAAAATCCAGCACTTAGCACTGGGAATTTTCCTTGTCAGAGGTACAAGATAAATAAATTGTCTAGAAGTGTGAGAATAAAGAGCGGCTAAGACTGACCTCGGCGGAGTTTGTGAGTGGACACACACTGGCCAGGTACTCCACCACCTCCACATGTTGGCCGGCCTTGAAGTGCCGCCCTTTGCCTTGGCAGTAAATCCACTCAGCCTTCAGTCTGAAACAAAATTGTTCGCATAGTCAGCATTTGTGAATTTTATCCTTATGAAGATTTATGATCCTAACAATCTATACAGAAATTATCTTGATTCTAAACTGTTCTGTGCAGCAAGGCATCATTAGGTAATAATGCATGTACACCCATAAATATAGAAAAAAATAATTCTTATCGTATAATCTGGCTACGATTCCATGCAATATCGTTTTCTCATAAACTTTTGCAAAGTCACATCTGGCATCACAAGTAAAAAACATCATGATGTCCTTAATTCCTGGTGAGAGACAAACGTTTTCTCTTATATTTTTCTTTAGTGTTAGTTTACACAGATAAATCATAAACACATACAAGGCTTTTATTATAGTCAAACAGTGGTCTCTTAATAGAGGTGGTCTCTTGAGCAGGTTGAACTGTACTAAATTGAACCCAAACCCATTTCCATTCATCTAACATTTATGAAACTCTCCGAAGCTCTTAACATAAAATTGTGTGTAATGGGAACTCAAACCAATAGTATTTATGAAACAGGAATCATACCATCAAGTTATTCTTCGGGTTTTTTTTTATAATCAAAATCTACACTGATTCCAGGCAGGAGAAATACACTGTGATCCTCTTTATTGTATAGTGAATGATCTGTAAGATTTTTCTTTCACTGAATTTTAGAAAACTTTTTCTGTAAATGACCCTGTGAACCCAATTAAGTTTTTCAAATACCCGAAGTTTGATTATTTGAAAAACACAACTATAATGTGATCTTGAAAAATATGTGATTAAAAAATATCTGAAAATACCTCCATGTATAATAAGGTGCCTATATATATAAATGTTCTACATTAACATTGTGTATTATTTTGTCAATATCCTCGATGTACTTTTTGCCAGAGCAGTTATTTCTAATGGTCTCTGATATAAATACCATGGTATATCATTTAATATTGAGTAGCATGATGCCTGCCATCATTAAACAGAACGCGAAGATTCCTCGCAGTACTGTACCGTCTCCAAACAACACAATGGACACAAATCAATGATGGTCTCCTTAATGCGGGGTTGTATTTAAAGGTGAACACAGATCTACTCCATTAAAACTGATTACTGGTTAATTACAGGTCCCAGCTAACGAGCGTAGTAATAATGTCAGAAGATGATTTTACAGAAATACATGATATTTCAATAATTTGATCATTATTGATAAAACATTTTATTCAACATATCTGTATGAAAACCATTAATTTGATTAGTGGAATTAATGACAAAGTCAATGTAACATAAACTAGGATGTTTCTGTGTCCAGATGTTTTCTATGTATCGAATAAAATCTACATTACTTAATAATAATAATAATATACAACATTTGATATAGCGCCCTATCTAGCTAACATAAGCCACTCTAAAGCGCTTTACAGTACATATATATACAATTACTACAATTAGGATATACAATTTTTGAGGAATTCGCAGGAGCTGCCTTATCAGGCACTAACTACTAGTCCTATGCCACATGACTAACATCTCCCTATGTGTGTATGCCTGTGTGTGTGCTGGAGATGTATTGTGTTCTGGTTGTACTTAACGAAAGTATGTCCATTGGTTTTGTTTCACATGTAGACGTATTTTTATAAGTACTGTATTTACTTGATAAAAATATATCTATTTGCTTTCTATATAATTACATACATCAATTTGAAGGAAAAAGGATAAACTATATATATTTTGTAGTTGGCAATCTGCCAAATAACCTTTCACTGATATAAAATAAATGTAGCAAGCAACACACCAGACGACCATATTCTATTTTTATTTCATTCCTCAATGTTCTTTGAGAGTAGAAATGCTACCTAATTTGGATCAATTTATACTTGGCTACATTTAGAAGTTTTTTTAATCATTTGCAGAATGATGCTGACATTTCAACATGAGTACAGACATACATGCCGAGGACAGCCAATCAACTCATACTTCAGCTTCATTAGACCACCTTTCAAAAACAAATACATCAACTTCAGTAAAACCAATTTGTACTTTTCGCTGATGTGCACAGTTAAATGAAGCGAACACAATCTGCTTCAGACTTATACCTAGAATCAAACAGACCTCTGTAAGGCCGGCTGATGAGTTTCGACACTGATGCAACAAATCTGCAGTTACATTAGCAATTTATTTTTGGAAAAAAATAGTGATCACAAACCAATCCGTGTTTGATGTTGTTCCATTCAATTTATGGACAGTATATCTGACAAAATATTCTTTAATGTAGCTTCTACACTTTAAGGTACATGTACCTGCTCCACACTTTAAAGGTATCTTCTGTACATTGCATTTGGAAATAGAAAAAAATAGAAACTTTAAAACGCTTTAAGGTAGCTTGCTCTATAATTTAAGATAGATTGCTCTTCACTTTAAAGTAGCTTGCTCATTACGTTAAGGTAGCTTTCTCTACACTGTAAGTTAGCTTGCTCATTACTTTAAGGTAGCTTTCTCTACACTGTAAGTTAGCTTGCTCTACACTTTAAGGTAGCTTGCTCTACAATTTAAGATAGATTGCTCTACACTTTAAAGTAGCTTGCCCTACTCACTAAGGTAGCTTGCTCTACACTTTATGGTAGCTTGCTCTTTACGTTAAGGTATCTTTCTCTACACTGTAAGGTAGCTTTCTCTACACTGTAAGTTAGCTTTCTCTACACTTTAAAGTAGCTTGCTCATTACTTTAAGGTAGCTTGCTCTAAACGTTAAGGTAGCTTTCTATACACTTTGAGGTAGCTTGCTTTATGCTTTTAGGAAGCTTGCCCTACACTTTAAGATAGCTTTCCCTACACTTTATGGTAGCTTGCCCTACACTTTAAGGTAGCTGGCCCTTTACTTTAAGGTAGCTTGTCCTACACTTTAAGGTAGCTTGTCCTACACTTTAAGGTAGCTTTCTCTACACTTTAAGGTAGCTTGCTCTACACTTTAAGGTAGCTTGCCCTTTACTTTAAGGTAGCTTGTCCTACACTTTAAGGTAGCTTGCCCTACACTTTAAGATAGCTTGCCCTACACTTTAAGGTAGCTTGCCCTTTACTTTAAGGTAGCTTGCTCTACACTTTAAGGTAGCTTGCTCTACACTTTAAGGTAGCTTGCTCTACACTTTAAGGTTGCTTGATCAACACTTTAAGGTAGCTTGCCCTTTACTTTAAGGTAGCTTGTCCTACACTTTAAAGTAGCTTGCTCCACACTGTAATGCCCACACCAAAATGGACTATTAGTTTACCTTTCTTTCTCCGTGATGAGGTAGCCGTCCAGCACCTTGAGGGAACTTATCCAGTTGAGGATAAAAGGCCGACCATCGAAGCCATTACAAACAGTCAAGGACAGAAATCAAACAACATTCATCACAACAATAATTAGTTTCAAGTAAAATCCATATTTCATAAGTTAAATTATTACTTTATTTGAAATAAATCTAGGACTTATTTTTGATGCTAAAACCTTTGGTTGGGGTGTCTATGTTAGTGCATTTATTTCATATTAAAACCACCAAGTACCATTGCAGATGCAGTTTTGTAATATTTATTACTTAACTCAATAGCTTTGATTCAATCTAGTGTATTTTGGATCACCTTCTATTTTATTACACACATAGCTTGCCATTCAGAAGGCATGTTTTGGACAAATGTTTATTCTAGATTTTTAGTCTAAAATGTTGTAAAAGGTATTTATTTGAACCACACAATAAAAACCAGAGTATTCCAAGTTTCAATGGGGAGGAAACAGAACCTAGTAAAAAAAAGCAATTATCTGTAACAATCAATCAGTATTTTATAATGTAATTTTTCTTCAGCGGAACAATGTCTGAAGTTCTTTCGTACAACTATACATCTATATTTACATCTGCGCTGCAACCCACTATATGGACATTGCCAGCAGAAATGCATTTCATTCCAGTATGAAAGCATAAACTCTTGTGACGTACACATGGTTTAATTATAACGTCATAGATTAACCTTGTTTATATATGAATTCACTCAGAATGGTGTTTTTTTTAATTTACATGCCGCTATATACAATAAGAATATCAGGTAGTAGTTCTACAAGGTTCAAATTGAATTTCTGTGTTTATCCTATGTGTAACTTTGAATTTTGGTTTCAAATTGATCTGAAATTTATTTATCATAAGTTAGGGATCTTTAGGGAAATGTATACCAATCCACCCTGTCATTACCCAGCAGGAACCAAGCAGGAACCAAGCAGGAACCAAGCAAAACATTTAAACCAGTCAGAAGTAACAGGTTTTAAAATGGTCTTTGTATGACACCACTCCAATGGTTCGTGAATTTCAAAAACTTCCTAAAATTGTTCTGGTATAAAACAAGTGTAAAATTAAGGTTAAAAATTTAGTTATAAACTGATCACTTCTAAATAAGACAGATCATCTTCGTATCTAATAAGTCTACGTAATGACCATAAGACACCATTGATATAGACAAGGATATGGAGTTGAGGCGGTCATCTGCACACAGGGGTTATTGGTCAGTGACAACTGCTCCAGGTAGGGCAGGCAGGATAGGTACATCACCTGTTAAATACAAAAACAGAAATACCTGTAGTTATATAAAAATATCACTTGTTATCATACAGAATACACATAATTATATATGTGTAAATACAAATTTTACCTGCAATGTAATATATCACGGTTTCCCTTGTAATTAAATAAATCGTCATCTCTTATCATATTACAGTGTATTCTGCTGAAACCGTATATGATTGTTACCAAAATATTGGCCGGTTTATACAGGGTCTGGGTTATACAGGGGCTGGTTTATACAGGGTCTGGTTTATACAGGGTCTGGTTTATACATGGTCTGGGTTACACAGAGTTTAGTACAAAACTTCCTAAGCTACAGAAATTAATGACTGTCCATAATCAACAGGTCATCCACATGCCAGAATTCTTGGAGACCATTCTGTGAGTTTTACAATCATTTTAAGGGAATTGAGGCTCAAATAAGGGACGTTTTATTCGCGGCATTTTTCACAGCAAAAAAAATATTCTATTCAAATAAATCAATGAAATCAAGTACAAAATCATTAAGTTAGGAACTTTGTTTTGATTTTGGCAGATTTTTTTGTTTATATTGAATATGGTTATATATATATTTAGTAGCACAAAGTTTACAAAACAAAATATTATCACAAATAATTAATTGAGATGAACTGCAAAAGCAGATCCACATGGAAATGTGTCACGTCAGGAATACCACAAGGGTCAGTAATTGGACCAATTCTATTTGTCATATTTATAAATGAGCTACCATGTTTAGTTAAATTGAGAGTGTAAAACTTGAAACAATAGTGGCAGATAAAGGCCAAATATACATAAGTACAATGCAAACAGATAAGTAAAAAAGAAAGAAAGGTAACTCTATGATTGCTTTAACCATGATCAGTATTAAGAATTTTCATGTATGCATTTGTTAGCTCTATTTCCTGACCCTGGCATCACAAAACTTCTTTACTCTAAGAAACTTTGTAACTTAAACATTCATCAATATCATATTTCCTTTCAAATGTTCCAGAGTTCTTGTACTTGTGACCAGTCCCAAAACTGAATTTCACAACTAAGGAGAGCCTTCTTGTTACTTGTGAAATCTGAGAAAAATTCATAATGTACTATAGTGATAGCGATAACTAACCCAAACTGTCAAAATCCAAGATGGCCACCTGGCAAACATCTTGTTCTTGCGATCAGTCCAAAAATTGGAATGCACAGCCAAGGACTAAGAAGAATTAACCTGTGAAACTCTTTGAAAAAGACACCTTTTGTACTTTCTGAGAAATAGCAATAGCAAAATTTAAATGTTGTATTCTAAGATGGCCACCAGGCAATAAATTAAACATGTGAAACTATGGACCAAAGAAAACCTACATAGAAATTATGTTAATGAGGAGTGTTTTAGGATGGACAACATACCATTGATGAAAGGTCATTTAATCTTGATTTGGTTTGGTTTGGTTTGGTTTGGTTTGGTTTGGTTTAGTATTGTTTAACGTCCTATCAA
>JAUMHH010223977.1:0-12032 GCA_032359455.1 Chlamys rubida
CCAGATCTTCCTGTAGACTGTCCGGCCGTCTGTGTAGAGACCAGAGTCTTATCTACTTGGTCAGATCTTCCTGTAGGTCAGATCTTCCTGTAGACTGTCCGGCCGTCTGTGTAGAGACCCGAGTCTTAACTACTTGGCCAGATCTTCCTGTAGACTGTCCGGCCGTCTGTATAGAGACCCGAGTCTTAACTACTTGGCCAGATCTTCCTGTAGGCCAGATCTTCCTGTAGACTGTCCGGCCGTCTGTGTAGAGACCCGAGTCTTAACTACTTGGCCAGATCTTTCTGTAGACTTTAGTACATTATACTTTTATTGTCCTTACCGTAAGGAAATTTGATTCTTTGTTCTCCAAGGTTAATCATGTTTCATGAGTGCAAAACAAAGGAGAAACAAAGAATCGTGATTTCTTATTGCAAGGGCAATACATTTTTTATCATGCTGGGAAAAAAAAATCAAAAACAATTAAACAACAGTAGAGATGATCAGGTTGACGCGCCATTGTTGTCGTCTGCTTCCATCATTCAGAACTAGGTTGTGATGGTTCTTGCCAATTTTTTAGAGAGGCTCCAAATAAGGGAAATATGATCAGGGGAAACTTGAGCGTGTGAGGGAAACATAATGTTTTAATTTCCCTGTCATGTGACTGGTATCATCCAATCAGACACGCTGTTATAAAGATGAGGTATATTGATACGTAATTTTGTTTTGTGTCCATAGTTGAAGGAGAAGTTGGAGAAGACACACGAGGAAATGCAGCGAGCTGCCAGTCAGAAACAGCTGGAAATGGCTAAACAAGCTAACATAGAAAAACTGGTGAGTCCCGCACAGAGGTCGCACAGAGGTCAAATAGCAAATCATTCCCAGTCATGTCAAAACTAGTGACTAAATTTGAAATTGCAATTTTGATTGGGTGATTTATTACAGTAAACATGATAAACTGAAAAAATGGTTTTGTCAACAAGTAACTTCATAATTATTATAACTTGTGTATCAATGAAAAGTGAACATATAAAATCTTAAGCTGAAAATACTGCAAAAGGATCTACTCATGTACATTGTACATACAATTTCACCCTTAGCATAAATATCCAGATTGCCCCCAAAGTCTATATGACAAGGTAAATTTGAGAAAGTTTTTGATTTTCTGTACATATATCATTTATTAATACATTCGATATACTTTGTTATCTAAACAGTCAATGAGGTAAGGGTGTGAGTAACCCTAGGAATGAATTTCAAAGATCACATTTACCAATAAAATAGAAAAAATAGAACTGATTTGGGTAAATGACAAGTGGACTGCCTTTATTCAGCCACGTGTATCTTCGAAATTACATATATTCCCATAGCAGCAGAGACTTAACCCTTTCACCCCTAGGTAACTTTAGTAGACTCTACCATACATTGATCTGGATTAGTTCATTATGGTCTACAGTGGTGAAAGGGTTAAATGGTCTCTCCACCTCACTCCAGTTTTGTTACCCTATTAATAAATGGTATATCATTCTGAAATATTGCTATATCAACAATCATGGTTCTTGACAGCTCTGTTTTTGAACAATTACTTCTGAACTAATACAACACCATTTTGGTGGCCAAGACATCCAGACAGCTACAAGAAATTAGGAAATCTGACACAGAAAAAAAAATCAGAATTTTACGTTATTAGCATTTGAGCTATACTTTTTAAAAATCCCTTGGATGCGCCCTCATTGGATGCGCCCTCATTAGAGCAGGCAGCCTCATTACATCAAATACGGTATTTCATTTTGTTGATGCAAATTCTTTGCAAATTTTGAAATGCAGTTGTGGAAAAAAGTGTTTGCAAAAGTTGCTGGACTTCCAGTTGTTAATAGGAAAAAAAATTAACATATTCTAAAACAAATTGTTTATGTTCTGAATTTGACCTTGGTAGATTGATGAGCTGGACTATAAGGATACACGGCTGAAGACCATGTTGGACGTCCAGGATAAAAACACAAAGTTCCAGATAATCCAACAGGAAAAAGTGCGCAAGGATGTGGACGGTATAAGGAAACAGCTCAGCCACGAACGTGGGCTCAAACTGGACGCCTTCAACCGCGTCGATGAACTCCAGACACATGTAAGTATAATTTGGAATTACTGTGCGACTCGCTCACCGTTGTCGACGTCATACCGTCAGTCTAATGAAAGTGCCCTTCCCACGTTTTATGTGAAACAAGATTTAAACAAAACTTGTGGTCTCTGGTGACAGTTGTCTCTCCTGTTTGGATGTAAGTATAGAGATTTCTCTGGCGATGCCATAGGGGAACTGATAAGGGGATATTTAAATGTTTGGAGGACAAAAAAAAGACTTGATTGTATACAACTTCACCCTTTATTGTCAAGATTTCCTTAAATATTACCAGTACTGGATAAGTAATGCTGTGGTGTATTAACAGAAGGTCTGATTTCTTCTCTTTCTCCAGGCATGATTCGTAATATTTTATGTACTATGGAAATATCGGAGTCTTTTTCCACGACCCGTTTTGTCACCAATACAATCATATCACTTTATACAACCTGTTGATGTACTTCAAGATTGCCTTAGATTTCCTGCTGTGTTTGAAAACAGACAAGTGTATTACCACAAAGTTATTACAATTCTGCTAAGACAACACAATTTTCATTTTCTGGTATCAAATTTGTCCTTTAAAAGATTGATTAATTGTACCTTTTGCAAATGAATTTAATGATAAGAACATTTTATTTACCCACACTACTAGGTGTACGACATTGAATCTGCCTTTATGACGAGGACGCAGTCAGCCATCACAGCACGACCACAGTCTCCGGCCCAAACAGGTCAGCTTAATTTACACAATAGGAGGAATAGATTGTGTATCATTAGGGCGTAGAATGTCAGCCATTATCAGATATTGTAGATACATTTAACCTTCAACCATGCATTTGTAGTAGGACGAGGAATGGTGATAAAGATAGTGCCATTGTTGGGGCTCGAACCTGCAACCCTTGGCTCTCCAGCCCCATGCTCTACCGCTGAGCTAAAGGGAAATTCCCTACAGCTGATGCTTGTAAGGCAACCTAATCAATGCACTTCTTTTACGCATAATTCCTTGTAGTCAAGATACAAAACTGAGTACAGCATCGATTGGAAATCTGCAAAATCAACAAATAGCTGTAGATTGTATTTAACAAATTGCACGGTAAATACCGGGAAATTTTTCGCAACAGTTTTACTTTTACTTTTTCTCACCCTTCACAATGAGGGCAAATTTATGTTAACAGCGAATGTTAGTATAGACATAGTAATTAAATGTGAATGATGAAATTAACACCAGACAAACGTGGATTTTACTGGCGTAGGGTAAAAGTTTGACTGGGTTAAAATTTCCTGGAATACAGTACTGTATATGAAAAAATGTATGGCTTGTTTTCTAAATTTCAAAATCTGGTGATTTTATGCAGCCTTCATACCCTTAATTATATGTAATACAAAGAATAAAATCTGAGATATGATTAGCTTAAACATTGTCCTGCCTTTAAGATATTAAAAATATCTTTTCATTGATGTTTAACTTTGTGGTCAGGAACAGTGGTATTTGTACCGACTTCCCTTACTGTAAAACAAGATTATTTATATTCATGGTTTCTCGGTTGCATGGGAGCTATGCTTACAAATTTAAAAAGAACAAAAGATTGGCACAGGTACATTACCGGTAGTATTTTGGCTGACCACAAAGTTTGTATTGATAAAATTGTAAATATAATTATACATTATACACAAGTATAGCATATATCAATTGGGCCTTTACTCGGAAAGTCTGACATCTCTATCTTTCTGTGTGTCTGTCTGTGTGTCTCTCTATCTCTCTGCCTGTCTATGTCTGTGTGGATTTTGTGTATGTCAGTATCTGTTGTTTTCTTAAATAGCAACTAAAGAAATGTAAAAAATTGATGATGATGATGATGATGATGATGATGATGATGATGAAAACAATGTGTATTTGTTTACCGTAATGTGCTTTTGAATATGTGCTTATGTCGTGTTTATGTCATGATTGTTTATGTAAAATCTTTGAAAAATAAACAATTATAAATAAAAAAATCTTAAAGGTCCTTTGATTCTGGTTTACAGTCAAGTCCAATAACTCTAAACGAGCTCAGTCTGCCTACGGTACGGCACGGAGTCGGATGTCCAGTCGGGGCACTCCCACTTCCTCTGGGGTGTGGCCTCCACCCGTCTCTTGGCCCGCGGGTCACAGGAGCATGACTGCCGTCCCACCCTCCCCACATGAGTACAACAATCTCGACAAGAAATCCATACAGCGACCGAAAACTGTAAGTTACCTCCCTGTGTTACAAGGTTTAGCATTATAATGAAATATAACTTTATGGAAATAATCTGAACATTTCTCTCCCAAAATTGTAGGAAAACTAAGCATCGCTCTTGTATTTTCAACGACTTTCAGATTAAAAAGCAGGACAAAATGTGATTCCAAAGTAACTCTGCTGTTCCATAGAAAAAGTAGCAAAAAAATAATAGAATTTAATTTTTATAAATGTTCTCTGGAATTTAGTTGATCTTTATTTTGTTTCTTTAATGATAATTGTCTGAAATTTTTAATATGGATATCACTAGCATTAATTGGTGGCTAGAAAACAGATTTACTTTCCGATTCTGATGTGGATATGGTTGTTTTTCTTGATAGTCGTACATGAAACAAGTGGTATGGTCTCACTTAGTGTGATGTGTGATATCTATACTGTGTGGGATGATGGAATGTCTGTGTATGCATGTATATATGTATACTGCACATATATATATATGCATGGTACATCCTTGTATGACAAAGAACAATGGACGAAATACATATTTTACATTTTGCATGAAAACTTAACAAGACAACAATTCTGAAAATGTTTGGAGTTTGACAACTGTATTGAACATCACCTTAGAAATTCAACTTTCAAAACTTTTAAAATTGAACTTACGAAATGCAATATTTTATATTAAAATTCAAATATTGAATCAGAATGGTTTTCTTTTTTCCTCCTTTGTCATATAATAAAACAATTAATGTTCAATGCCACAGTGAATGCAGAATTTATGTACTCAGGTTGATAGGATATTGACCTCTTTATTTTGCTTCTATTTATAAATCAAATTCCTGAGTTCATAAATATCAATATTCACCTCGGCAGAAGACAGTAATTGTATTCATTTATAATAGATCACTATATTAGCAAAGAGTTTGTTCATATACATGTACATATCTAAGTGTTTAGTAATTGTTTTATCCAAATTATGGCATGCAAGAGAATGAAGACAAAATCATCTTCCTGATAATGTGTGGATGGTCATACTAAACAGATTTTTTGCAGCACTTTCTGTTTTAAGTACCACCTACACATTATGGAGATAGTGTTCCATCATTATACAATTAATTGTCATGGTTTGATGAAATGATATTGGACTATCTCTAATCAATCTTAAATTAGCTAAGGTCTTATGATTATAGCTCTGTTATTTGATTGAGACTTGATCAAGGCAAAATCTTGATTTACAATAAACATTCTGTACATACTCTTGTGAGAAACAGAATCTTGAATGTTTTCCTTTTTTCTATCATTAACACTCTTTCCAGTGTTAGTATTAACATATTAAAAACTTGTTTTGATCTTTGTTTTTTTGATTGACAAAAAAATCACAAACAATATTGCTCTGAGTTTAAAACATTCTGTGTGTGTATTAACAATCTATCCACTTTGAATGATATGAAGGGATAAGACAAGGAGCTCTTTTACATGGGGTATAGTCCTATATTTGTAGGAATTAAACCGCATTTTATTTTGTGACTGAAATTTCAGGCACACATATAGACTACCAAGTGTAAGTTTACCTGATGTTAGACTTTTATGTTTCATACAGTTTGGTTTAATTTAATTTTCATTCATGTTTCTGTTGGTTCAAGTTTAATTTCTACAATTTGTTGGTGATCCAAATGATTACTTTATCTAATTGAGACTTAAGCATGTTTATTTAAGTTGGAACATAAAACCAAATGATACATATATTTATTAATAAATAGAAATGAAGAATATATATGTTATTTAAATGGGTCAGTTTCTGACCATAGGAAGGGAAGTAAATGTTCTTACATGCTAAACGTATTATATATCACATATAATATTTCTTTGGGGAAGTGAGGGATGGGCTAGGAAGATTTGGGATGACCGTTGAACTTGAGGTCAATGGGTCAGAGGTCAGCTCCACTTCGTGTAAAACTTTAATAAATTAATCTTTATATTCATCTTGGTTGATGAACCTTGATATACAATTCCAGTGTCAATTCATTAATTTATTTGTGATTTATCAGTTTTAGAAAGTTTAGATTTGTTTCCTTGCACGACTCCCCAATGGGACACTCCTGTCCATGTCTAATTGTGACACCTTATTATCCCTGTAACTTGTAAATGTGATGATTTACAAATTTCTCCAATTCCATTCCCACCCGTTTTCCCCCTTAATTCAATATAAATAGTGAATTATTTTACAAGATTTTCCAATTTAATTCCAAAAATATTTAGTGTAATTTCCAATCTTAATCAGGATAATACTTTATTTGAAAATTAATATTTCTTCTATTTTTATGAATTTTTAGGTGCACAGTCGACTGCGGAGTAGAATTGCAGAACAGCTGATGAATGAGCTGGAGTTGGACAATGAAAATACGATGGTACAGCTGGAGAAATTACAACTAGATAGTGGCCGACCCAAGGAAACGGCATACTGATTATACAACTAGATAGTGGCCGACCCAAGGAAACGGCATACTGATTACAGGACAAGGGACTTAACTCATGGTCTGATAAATGAAACAATTGGAATGACAAGGCAAGGAAGATAACTCAGTCTTACAGATGAGACAGTCTGGTGAATTTGGTGACATGATTTCCTGCTTTTCACACGTGACTTGATAGTGAAACTGAAAAAAAATAGCTCTTTCCATGCAAATTGCTCTGTGGAATTTTTGTTTCTTTTTGAATCAAGGGAAACAAACACTGCCATGCAACAAAAGAAATATCACTCCAGTTTCTCAATATGCCAGGGATTATTGCTTTCCAAAAAATCCTATACAATGTACAAGATGCTTTCATCAGGACTTCGTACAACTGTTCAAGGGGAAATAACTCCTGGTTGCTTGGGATTTTGAAAGCATTACCAGCCAAGATATTGTGAGAGAGATGAAACATTTTCTTTTTACTACCTGTATATTATACTGTTAACAATCAGAGTTGCTGTGAAAAACCTGTAATAAGTATAACATTTAGTTATACTTCATTTTCTCAATATTTGATATGATTATAAAGATAACATCAAGATGAACTGAGGTACATATGTACTTAGATACAGTCTACTAGATGTTAACAAGTTGAAGAATTGTTTCCAATTAAACAGGTGATTTGATTTACCTGCATTTTTGATGGAATCAATTGACTAAATTAAGGATAAGTTGACTATCAACAATCCTCAGTCAGAAATATAAGGTCTGTTAAACTCTCTTATGTCAACACAAATAATACCAAAAGGATCAGTCAGTAGTGTCACAGACCGTACTTTGTAAATTATGCTACAGTAATATGCATTGTTGATATTGAACTAGATTTTGCTGGTGGCTTTTATGAAGTCTTTCAGATTTTTGTGTAAAACACAACGTATTTTTGACCTTATTTCATATAGTGCATGCAATAAGTAAGATACTAGTGTGTATGAATAAGATGTGACTATAAATACCTTTATTTAAATGTTGAAATGACATTTTATATATTGTTTGGGTATAAGGAAATTTTGAGCTTAAATTTGTTGATAATATATTTTAATATAACATACTCAAGTGTTGTGCCTTTTTGTCACCTTTATGTGCCTGTGACAAAAAGTTAAAGAATTTATGTTTAAGTAAATATTGTGACCTAAGATATGAATATTAAAAATTTTGTGTTCTTTTCTAACGGTGTCTGGTGTTTAGCTAATGACGTTATTATTGTGTTACATTAATGTCATATTTTCGTAAATTTTGCGAGTTTTACTAGAGAAAATAATATCTTATGGTTTGTTTTTTGTAAAAATGGATAAATTGTGAGAAAGTATAGGATTACCTGAAAACTCAGGAATTCAGACTATTTCAGCCTCTCTTTGGTATTCAGCTATCAGTTCAAGTCGATGTTGTCTGTTTTCACATTGGTGCTAATGAATATTCAATACATCTTATGAATATTTATGAACCAAATATTCTATATGGAAAAAAAAATATAATAATTATATAACTTGAAATTATTATGCATGTATTATAGAGAAATTCTTTTTTAATATGATAATATTTCAACACAGCTTTTATTTAAATTAAAAATTATAAGCTATATATTGTTGTATAAGTATCAAGATGTACTTGAATATATCAGCTTTGTATAGGTACTTGCTCCTAGTTCTAGTATATGTATTGTACAAAGGCCTACAAAAATATATTACTTGTGTTGTGATTATTTTTGTTGGTATTTTGTTAATAAAGTAAGCAATAGTTACATAATTTACTTTAAATCATATTTGCCAAACGGTATTGCCTAACATACTAAGTACTGTATTTTTGTTGTTGTCGGGATTTTTTCGTTTTTTTTATTATCTAAAAAAGGCTGAGATTCAAACCATCATTTCAGGGTCAACCTTTGTACTTCTCAATAGATTCTGCCTTTTCCCAAAATGAGTTTGGCAAATCTTTTTTCTATTTGATCAACTTTGGTGAAATGTAGATTGTTATATAAGGATTTGTGGTGTCCTGTTGGTAAAATATCTTATTTTGTTACTATTAAAATGAATGACCTTGTAAGTGGTTACCATGGAAACATCTGTAATGTGTAACCATGGAAATGACCTGCGGTAACCACGGTAATAAACTGTATGTTGAAACCATGGTACATGATATAAACGAAATAATGACATTTAAATATTAGTGCTGCTTCTGTACAAGTTCTGTCTTATACAGGTTTTCTTTATAGACAGGTGGTCACTATAGCAACAGCATTCCGTCCATATTAACGAAGAATAAGTAATGTGCATTAATGGGTATCTGTGAAACAAAAAAGCTACATTTGTAAGTTATGAAAGTAGAGATACATGTTACAGCATTATACGAAAGATTTTTATCCTATATGATACATGAGATACATTTTGCAAATGGTCTACATGTATGAATTTTTTACATATTTTACAAAGCTAACGTAGGGCATATGTTGATTATAGGCCTAGCTATTGCTGTGATAGAAGTAGTGAAAACATTCCAGTTTTAGAATGTATATTGTACTACAGATTTAATAAACAAATGTGATCTTACCACTCTGGTTTTGTTTTCTATTTTGTGGAGACTAGTCAGTGTGAGTGATGTGAAGGATCCTTTTGGTTGTTTTCTGGAGATTTCACTTCATGTCAACGCAAAAAAAGGTCAAAGATGACGGATGTCCCCGTAGATACTCCATGGAAGGCAGCAGTAGAAAAAGGCGGGAAAAAATAGATATTCCAAGTGTTGCAATGTGTTGAGCGGAATAGTTTTGGTCGATACAGAAAACAAGAATTAACCATCATCAACTTCCCAGGTAGGTAGACAAGTTCACAATGAGACACCCAGTTATAATGTAGCATATTTTACATTCGTGAATGATCCAGGGAAATTCAGCTCATATTTCTATATTCCTATAAGAATCATTCAGACGATATATATAAAGCCACAACTTGCATGGTGTACATTTTTGTAGTATTTTCACCAATTCTTTTTAAAGGTGTCGATCTTGTCTAAAAAGTACCGGTAGGTCAAATTCATAGACTGGCTTAAATTAATTACTACCTGTACTATAGAAAGATAGAAATAGCAAGAGATTATTTCTTCTTAACTAATTCACTTAAGTGTAAAATGTGGGTAAAATTTCAGCTTCCATAACATGCATTCTATAGATCAACCCTATCTGTATCATGATGCAAGCAGTTACGCAAAGATGGATGCGACAACCCTACCCATCCATCTACATGGACAGAGTCACGTTTAGATATTCCCAGCCAACGCTTTTGAGTAGGAGATAAAAATCGGATAACAAAGGGACTCCAGTACCCTAAGTTGCCTCTTATAATTAAAATAATATAATTAGTCGCTTGTTCATGCATCCTCAAACCTGCAGAGTAAAGATCTATCAGACACTTGTCTGTCACACGGGTTTCAAAATGTCTATCTGTAAAAGATCTGGTAAGGGGAGATATATATCGTCATACAAGGAAGCAGGTAAAGCACTACATTGATTGGTTTAGAGTGTGTCAGGTGACATGTGATTGGTAATCATTATACATTATTAATCTGAAAATAACCGAGAAAAAACATCATATATTAATACAACTAACGGTATATATGCAGTGTATAGAATATTTTCTGTTTCTGTAATTTGTTCTGTATGATATTTTTAAGAATAATTTAATTTCCGTGTGATTGAAATTAAAATTAAGGTTTAAATTTTGACAAATATAGATCTTTTAATGGCTTCTATGCATATAAAAAGTCTGGCGCCACTATACATATCAAAAGTTTGCTATATGATCTTAATCAGTTCCATGTTTGATTTTTTTATGGGAAAAATAATCTACGATTGCTACGAACACTATCGACCCCAACAATGACAAGTCCACGGCTGACGATTCAAACGCTGACAAGTTTTACTGTCACGATGATAAGCGTCGACCATACTGGATTTAAGCCTCAAAACCATTCAGCTTTTAGAAGTCAGACATTCTATTTGTGGAGTGAAAGTCATATTTTACTGATCTTGTCGCCAACGTTACAGCCGACATATTGATGGTTGCGCAATGACATATATTGATGTATCTTTCCTTTTTCGTTATAGATCTAATTACAGTTGTCAGTTTCAATAAGAAGTATACGCCTCTCACATTAACAATGCACAGGATTTCTGCAACCTAGATGACTTTAAAATTTTGAAAGCTTGAGTTTCTGCTGTGTATCAAGAAAATTTTGCCCATCGTCCATGAAATCAATTTTCACCCAGTGTTAATTTCGCCCTACATTTGATTAATATTTATATGGTGTTGATTACAGAAATCACTGGGATAATTAATTCGCCCTGATTATGGAGGGCAAAAATGCTGGAAATCAAATTTCAGCAAAAAAATTCTGGTACACAGTAATAACAAAATAAAAAGAAAGTGCTAAAACACATGGCATTTTGTAATAGATAAGTACAGGATATAATCAGGGGAGATAACCTTAACTGCATGCAAGCATCTTAAAACAGGCAACCACTAATATGGTTGTCCAATAATCAAGCCGACACTAATCTGGTTGTCCCTCTATCCAGCCACCATTGATCTTGTCCCACTATGAAGCCACCACTAATCTGGTTGTCCCACTATCCAGCCACAACTAAACTTGTCCTACTATCTAACCAACCCTAATCTGGTTTTCCCACTATCCAGCCATCACTAATCTGGTTGTCCTGCTATCCAGCCACCACTAATCTGGTTGTCCCACTATCCAGCCACCACTGAACTTGTCCTACTATCTAACCAACCCTAATCTGGTTTTCTCACTATCCAGCCACTACTAATCTGGTTGTCCCACTATGTAGCCACCACTTATCTTGTCCTACTATCTAGCCAACCATTATCTAGTTGCCCTACTATCTAGCCACCCCTAATATGGTTGTCCAACTATCCAGCCACAACTAATCTAGTTGTCACACTATGTAGCCACCACTAATCTTTTCCTACTATCTAGCCACCACTAATCTAGTTGTCCCACTATCCAGCCACCACTAATCTAGTTGTCCCACTATCCAGCCACCACTTATCTGTTGTCCCTCTATCCAGCCACCACTAATCTAGTTGTCCCACTATCCAGTCACCAGTAATCTGGTTGTCCAACTATCCAGCCACCACTAATCTAGTTGTCCCACTATCCAGCCACCACTTATCTGTTGTCCCTCTATCCAGCCACCAC
>JAUMHH010223988.1:0-12031 GCA_032359455.1 Chlamys rubida
AAATCCACAAAAAATCTGAGTTTTTAACCCAAAAATACTAGAACCTGGTAAAATATTTTCTCCAAACTTTGCCCATGAGTTCTGATAGATGGAAAGAATCGCATGTGAATAACTTTGTAAAAAGTGGAGTTTAACGCAAATGTTGACGTGGCCGCCGCCGCCGAAAAAGCAATACCTTAGTCTCGCTTTCCTCGACTATCGTCGAAGGCGAGACAATAAAAACCTCGACTATAATAAATTCTGAGTAAGAATCAAACTATTTAAACACAAATATGTGTAACATTGATTTGATTACTTAATCTGCACGCCTAATGGCGTTGAACACCGACAATTATTGTAAAAAGAACTATGCATTCGCAAGATTACCTTTGTTGTGGTTTTGATAATAAATTTATTGATAAAGTTGAAAAGTTGAAATATGAAGGTCAAGTAATCTGATATGTCCCCAGGGAAAATA
This sequence comes from Chlamys rubida, assembly GCA_032359455.1. Lineage (NCBI taxonomy): Eukaryota > Metazoa > Mollusca > Bivalvia > Pectinida > Pectinidae > Chlamys > Chlamys rubida. The sequence goes on from JAUMHH010223988.1 coordinate 458, forward strand.
ACGAGCTGTGGTCAAAGTGGTAAACATCAACAATGATCGTACTTAGAAACCTGTTTAAAACGGATCCTAGTTGGCCATCCAAGCGTTGGATGTTTCGTGTGACGGGAAGGACACAAACCCCGACAGATCAAGGGTATTCATGTGTCAAATGTCACATTAAATGTCCATGACGACACACCTAGTGAGCATGACGTTGAAGGTCATTTAACATCCGGCTGCCTGGTACAGCTCCATCTGTAATGGTATAATAATAGCAGTTTTTCCTCAACCAGGATGTCTGACATCACAAAAAAACAACTTACAATGACCAGCCTTTCCAGTGAACACTTGTATTCTGAACCCAATTCTTTACTTTCCAGTGAACACGTGAACTCTGAACCAATGTCTCTACTATCCAGTGAACACGTGTATTCTGAACCCAATTCTTTACTATTCAGTGAACACGAGTATTCTGTAACCAAAGATTTTACTTTCCAGTGAACACGTGTATTCTGAACCCAAGTATCTACTATCCAGTAAACACGTGTATTCTGAACCCAAGTTGACTAGTTGGGGTAAGGCGAAATTGAACTTCATGGAACTCCTCTGGACAAGATTGTATTATCTTGTACCGTATCTGTTCGTAATTAAAACTTGGAAAGGCTTGTAGAATATTTGAACAGGGCTAATGAAAATCGCCTGAGTACAATGGTTTTGATAGAGAAGCGTTCACTGTAACACTTCAAACACTTTGGGTCTGATAGAGAAACAGTCAAAGTAATACATCCAAATACTTGATATAGAAACAGTAAATGTTAAACCTAAAAATAATTTTACAAATAAACAATATAACACCTGAAAGAAGCTGGGTATGTCAATCCATGCCCTTTGAATCGGCTTAATGGTAGTTTCCTCGGAGATAAATGACTGATGTCCTGCCTAAATCGTTTTGTTCCTTTGTTTCTACTTTACTGGAGTTTTTTTAGCTTTCGGTAAGACCTAAAGTCACTGATGTTTTCGGAGAAATGTTCTAAGCGGATTGTAAATCATCACATTTATTCGCTTTATCATGGTCTTGTGGTTTTTTCAATACCGTTGCCTGAATGCTGTTAGATATTATCACTGATTAATTGAGGGCTCTTTTCTGACTCATTGTGATATTGTGGGGCTTTCTACCAGGAAATAGCAAGTTTCACGTATTTTTTACGCCTACTGAAAACTTGAAAGGACCTGTTTATATTAACTACCGGTTAATTGGTCATCTAAATAATGAAAAAGCAAAAATATATCTTAATCCTACTCCATTAAAACTGTGATTCTGGTGTGCAATACAGTCACATTAAGAGAAGAAATGCTGATAAATTCCTTTATTGCTCGCGTTTTAAGTATTCTCAGGTGAAATTCTAGAGCCCCAGTGAACAAGTGTATGTATTCTGAAGTTTCTAGTACACAGTGAACACGGGTATTCTTAACCTAAGTCTCTACTATCAAGTTAACATGTGTATTCTGAACCACAGTCTCTAATATCTTGTGAACACGTGTATTCTGAACCACAGTCTCTAATATCTTGTGAACACGTGTATTCTGAACCAAAGTTTCTACTTTCAAGTGAACACGTGAACTCTGAACCCAAGTCTCTACTATAAAGTGAACACGTGAACTCTGAACCCAAGTCTCTACTATCTAGTGAACACGCGTATTCTGAACCTAACTCTCTACTTTCCAGTCAGCACGTGTATTTTGAACTCAGATATCTACTATACAGTGAACACGTGTTTTCTGAACCTAACTCTCTACTTTCAAGTGAACACCTGTATTTTGAACTCAGATATCTACTATACAGTGAACATGTGTTTTCTGAACCCAACTCTCTACTATCTAGTGAACACGTGTATTCTGAACCAAACTCTCTACTATCCAGTAAACACGTGTATTCTGAACTTTCACCAAGGGCACTTCTACATACTTGTAATTTATTTTCGCTTAACTGTAAATAAAATTGTTTAAGTGCATGTCAGTAAGCTTTGTTGAAAATTTCTTCAAGTGAAAGAGTTTTTAATATTATCAGAGCAATTGGAACATTGTGCTGACAAGGGACTAGAAGTACTAAATATCTTGCAGTAGAAAACAGCACTAAAACATAATTGCGTTTGAAGCAAATATATTTATACAAGCGCCATAACTAGTGCATGTTGAGACACTGTTCGGTTTCCTTGTTCCATTGATGTTATATTACATATGTTAATCGGTAATGTAATGACAGGGGACCTCAGCATTGCTGATGATACCAACTTAAATGTTAAAGGACAGAAATATCAATGAGACCTTCTTTTGTATCCTTAAACCCTTCTGTATGCTGTGACGGACTCTGTCAGAAATCAGGCGACAAACGTACAGACGTTCAGGTAGTTTCTTCTTAATTCATCATTACATATGTTTGTTCTATAAGTGACCCATGCAGACCCTTGCTAACGATAAGAACTTCACCAATACAAACTGTGAGTGATAGACTAGATTTGGAGTGATACATTAATGTCCAACATGGAACATTAATGGCTTCACCCATTTGTATTATGCTCTTACAGTGGATATATCTTTGACTGCTCAAGTGTTGACCGCCTTTCGTGTGAAAGTGAGTGTAAAAACAACAAACGTGACAAAGCGAGTGTCAGGGACCATGACGACACTGCACATGAAGATGATGGGTCGATTTCAATTTTAAGGTTTTTGCCAGCTGCAGTTTTTGACTCATTTATTTTAAACCAATTTATTTTTAAATTCAAAAATGTAAAGAATGAACATTTGTTTCTGCTGAACAATTACCGTACATTTACATGATAAATGGGCGTTTGTTCTGGGCGTGCATTATTTCAGTATTAAATTAGTAAATGTGAGATAATTATTGTTTCTGTGTACATACATTTGTATACTAAAGGTACGATTCATACTGCGTATAGATTCTCGATGCGGTTCATGTGAAACGTGCACATACATATTTTAGGGGCATAAGTCAATACAAAGAAAATTTCTTGAAAATCCCCCCCCCCCTTTTTTTTTTACTGCAAACAAACACTTTCTTTGTACAGAGTTAATCGGTGTTTGCTCATATCTTTATGAAATAAAAAAAGGATAAACAAAAAATTGATGTGTTTTGTTTATTTTTTGTCATCAGTAGATTTATGATTTGCATCATTTTTATGATTTATTATTCAGACAACAGGATATGAGCCAGTTGCTATTAATTTTGTTTGTTTGTTTGCGACCAATAAGAAATGTTTATTTATTGGTTTTCATGTGCACATACATCATAAAAACTGCACAATGCTTGTACATGTAGAAAGGTAGATTTAATTGATATAGTGGAAGAGGTTTTTCGTCTTAATTCCTTATATTTTCTAAGTAGATAACATGTATGAGATTTTAGTTAGCTTACGATTCACCTTCGACTTTATTGACATTATACTAGTATACAATATGTTTAAATAACCCTATGATAATCTCGAAATCCGCTTTCGGAAGTTACAAAATTTCCATATTAGGTTATCTTTTTGATCAAGAACCAGTGTTACATGTATAGTATACCTGGTATTAACCCAATAGTTACTGCGATATCTCCAATAATGGTCAGAGAGGCCCAAGGACGAGCTTGGGCCTGTTTGTTAGACCGAACGTAAAATTCTAAAATAAAGCAGGGTAATCGATACAAATATGTGTAAAGATAGAAACATACTGACATATTCAGTAAATATTTTGTACATCTGAAACACACATTAACCATACAGAGTTACAGTATCTTGAAAATATGACAATGCGTTACCTGTGCATCAAATGACTGTTACTGATAAAAATGACAACATTTGGTATTCAGATTGCTCCTGGTCTCGTTAAGTGTAACGGACAGGACAAAGAAACCTTTGTCAAAATATTCAATTTGAAACAATGTTGTTTTTTTAATTTGATGAAGTGATTTATTGTTTTAGACAATTGAATAAATACCTACCTCATTGTTTTTAATAACCTATCCCCGAGGATTTCGCAAACCTATTTCCAATGTCGGGCTATATCATCGTAACGATTGAGTGCAAGTGGATAATTTAATGAATTCCTTCCTAAACTAGAACAGTGTGTTTACAATACTATTGCTTTACATTCAAGAGTTAATGAAGAAACTATTCATACCATTAAATAATCAAAACTACTCATTGAAATCATAAATTGGCAAAATTTGACAATCAAATAAAAAAGGACATCTTTAATATCATACGATTCTGATTCTCACGATGGGGAAAACATTAGCTGAACTCTGACCTCTTCGTCATAAGACGAAATGTTCCCAATCATTTAGTAAGTATACAGATTTAGTTGTGTATAAAAGGTGTGAAAAAAGTAAAATATTCTGATTCTGACGATGGGGAAAACAATAGCTGAACTCTGACCTCTTCGTCAAAAGACGAAATGTTCCCAGTCATTTAGTAAGTATACAGATTTAGTTGTGTATAAAAGGTGTGAAAAAAGTAAAATGTTATGATATGTAATTGGGATAAACTATTCCATGCCGGAAATTTTCGCCAATTGAAACATTCAACCTTCATTGATAAAAACGTTGTCTTTTCCAGCGTTTACACTACTCCTCTAAAGAGTTTTATGTTAATATTCGCTCTTAGTAAAAATTCCTCCTCCATTTAAAAGGGCGAACATTTAACTGCTACAAATATTTCCCGGTATACAGTATATCTTCAGTTCTTCCTGATTTCGAGTTGAATTGTTTTTTATTCTTACTTTCCTGGTTTTTTTTAACAGAATTGACTTAAACCCGAAGTGATTTACTTACTTTGACTTTAAATATACACACTGTGTTATATGACTGTGAGATTCACCTTGAGACAAGCACCCTGACAGTTTGACGACGTTTATAGTTGATTACGGCTGTGATTTAGATGAGACTATAGCCATTACACCCTGTCACACCGCACACAAATGTCGTATGACATTTATCTTACAATATTTACATGTTAGTTAAAGACCTTGTCATTCTATTTATTTAATTGATATGTCTGAACTGTGATATAACATATTGTATTTCCTTATGGATAGGCTTATCGTTATATTGACATATATACTATTGATATTATATAAACAGATTTTTAATTGACAGATATTATTTCGATTTGAGTGTGGTAAGGTCAAGTTTGATTTTTTAATTTGTTTTTAACTAATCACTTTGTAAATACACATTTTCCTACATAGATTTGGATGATGTGCATACATGTAAAGCCATCGTTAAAACAGAAAAAATATCCGTTAAAAATACTTTATTCAATGACATTGATGAAAATATAACACCTGTTGGAGTAGCAATGTTTTTCTTCACAATAAGTTGATGATAACGTGGTCAAATCTATCTTTACTAAATGTATACGGTATCTATATCTTGCCGTTTGTTACTTGCATTTTTATATTTTCTTGTCCACTAAGAGTACGAATATTCGGGCGGAATACGAAGTGCCATCACATAAATATATCAACAGTATGAAGTCGTTGACTAAATAATTACCTGTGAACTACATAATGCATTCTGTAGGTGAAATGTGATACTACCCAGAAAGGTATTCTGATCTAGTAGTTTTTCAATGCTAAGCCAAAGTTTTAAGTCCAGTAACAGATACAGGTTATATAACGACAGTTGTTCAAAAAGGCAATCCATAAATTGTAGCAGTAGATTACAGAAACAACATGCATTGCATTCCGTCTTTGCGTATTGCAGAGTTATCTGCTCTTGTGAGCATGTATTGATTGTTACGTCATTGGTTTGTGAGAGTAACGTCATCAATTTTTGAGAAAACGACGTAATTTTCTCACACAAACCAATGACGTAACAATCAATACCTGTTCACAAGAGAAGATAACTCTGCAATACGCAAAGACGGAATATAAGGTTGTCAGGCGAGACAGGGTGGGAAGGGTAGTAATAGAGTAAAACAAAAATACATGTCTTCGGACTATAGATATCAAGACTGACATCGTCCAATGAATATCAATAGAGTAAAGAAACAATTAACATCACATGACGAAGGATGACAGGGAGACACCATTGGAAACTAGCAATACATAATGTTACAACAGAAATATCAAATATTAAATGAAAACATTACATATACAGAGGCAATGAATAGAACCATAGTAGAAGCTCTACCTGATTGTACATGGAATGTAACACAGTCACAAAATAATTTCGTAGTTGTCGTTCTTATTGATGTATTTTAAACGTACTCAATCAGCAGTCGTATCTTTTTCAAAGCTTTAAGTTATTAAATACGATCTCGGATTGTTATCAAATCATCTAGCCGATCCCTCGTAAGGTTTTACTACGTTACGGTGTTGTTATATTTTGCACGTTCTGAAGGATACCTGTTTTACATGCACAGTAAATCAAAGGTAGAGCATCAGACCTAATAGGTGTAACGACATGAATCATGATGTGTACAACACGTTTTACCTCCCCGTCTGATAAGTGCTACATCAAGGAACGATGTGATTTCAACGAGGGCGGACAAATTATCGCTCATAATGCATTAAGCTATACATCCAGTTTTTGTTGAAGAAAAAAGTCCGGGGAATTACCGGAAATTAAACTTGGACTTGTACATCAGTGTTGGAGAACATTTCCGGTAACTCTGATTCAGTTGTATTGATGAGGTAACAGGACACATAAAACAGAGGATACCTAGAAATGTCAATTTGATTTATAATACGAAAACATGGTGATTTCCTGTCAGACCTGTTTAAGAGGAGTGTTCCTTGTCGGTCTTAAAATTAGACATTAAATTAGATAAAACAAACGGAATGCGCGTATAGGTTACCCACACATTATGACGTTTTTAAAAGATTTTCTCCAATTTGTTTTTCAAAAACACTTTCTTTACAGAAACACGCATACTTATTACATTATGAGATAACATGTGATAACAGATACATAATTTGTTTAATATTTGCTCAAAGTTGTAAATTAAAACTGAAATCACACAATGTCAACATACAGGAGCATTATAAGAAATCATCGATATAAAAAGCTATTGTCATGAACTGAAGAGACAGCAAAACTAAAGATTACGCCACACACACAGGAGAAAGATAAAAGCGATAGAAAATACCACACAATTAGTAATACCAGGAAATGAGGAGACATCACAACAAAAGGTAATACCAGAAAATGAGGAGATATCAAAACAACGGGTAATACCAGTAATACCAGGAATTGAGGAGAAACACTCAAACAAAGGATAACATCAGGACCTGAGGGTCATCAAAACAAAAGGAAACACATATAAGGAATCCATAACGAATGCAGAAATAATCCATTGATAAGTCGATCGCACGTGGCTATACCATTAATATATCTTCCGTGCTATTAGGGGAAATGTAGGTTCCACGATCTTAAACCGATATAGACACTGACAAAACCTAGATCAAAGTCTTGCTGATCGAAAGTCCTGTTAATTAGTTTGTCGGTCAGTAGAACACATCTATCCAGAATGCCCTGAGACGTAGAGCATTAAATCAACTGTAAACTATATACTCCTAACACTGAGAACAGTCACCGCTGTAAATGAACTGTAGTATGGGTTTAGTACATACTTACAGAGAGACCTTTAAAGGAAGGGCGACTATGATAATCATACTGTGGAGAAATGCCCAGATATATACCAACGAAAGGGAGTATATTGGTTTCACATTCAGGCAGATCAATAAAGTGACATTCTTGTTATTGAAAGGAAAAATCATCATCAATATATATGAATATGAAATGAATAAATAGGACAAGTATTATTTTTCTCATTTCTTTAATGGGCCTTGTATGCATTCAGCTTTATCGGAATAAACAAATTCGATCGCCCGTTTAGGAGAAGACGTATGTAGGCTAAGCCTGTTATCTCATCCAATTGTTAAATTGTTTTTGTCAGATACAATTTGTTGAAATCAAAATCGAAAAACAAAATCGATTCAACATGTTAATTAAGCTGACAAATCCCCTTACATTTTCTAATTACCTGGTAGGTGAACAGCATTTGTCAGCTGGTACGAGTAGGTACTTTTTATGAAAGCTGGATAAGTAATAGATTTCTCTATATCTTAAGCATAAAGAGGAATAATAGAAATCATGCATGTTCGCTTTTTTCAACGTGACAGTTCCAAATTAGAATGCTGTGACATAGTTCATGATGTTTTCCTTTCTCTTCGCCCAACATATGTTCATATCACAATCCAGCTATCTTTAAAGCCCCTGGTGATACAAATTACTGAATTTGCATTTCAAATTATGTTTCAAATTTGCTGACACTCATTTCTCTGCAGACACATCACTCTGAAAGCTTACGTTAAACATAGATGCTCCACTAGACAAGGTATTACGATGTGAGAAGTGGGACGCACTCTCGTCGATACACGTTGCACAATCATGTTTTAGTTTTGACATCTAGCTAAGCAAAGAGAGCGGCCTGTGTCCTCTCAGACAAAGTGTCCTTCAGTGACAGTAGAGGACTAATGCTAGACAGTGCCGGTACACTGCAGGAACACGACGAGGACCCCAGGTTGACAGTTAAAGACAGCGGGTTTAAGAAGAGCATTACTGTCGGTAATATTGGTAGGCTAGGGCACTCTGTCTTGCATGCTTTACAAAGTTCCAAATTCGAGGACTTTTTAAAAATAATTCTTTGCATATGAATCATCTAAAGTTTTTATATTAGTGTTTTCCTCAACCCCCTAAACGTTTTACTGTTGAGTATCTGATGGGGGACCATTTTGATTTTCACATGGTGTATTTCTGTATTACTTTTTAAAACAATATGATTGCATGCTACCTTAAAACAATCTTATTACACCCGATACAGCTGGTGTGGAAATGGTAAGTGTTTCTCACATCTTCCTTGGGGATATGGCTTTTTTCTTACCGACCTTGTACATATGTACATGTTCGCACTAAAGCATTACACAATAGCTATTTTAATCATAACTGCGCGATTTAGTAAGAGGAATATTGTCATTAGTTCCATGTGTAGTGATATGTGTATACTGGTGTACGTACTAATTACTTTTTACTTTATATGTGACATGTATTTATCTTTGTAGGATCTAGTTCTTATTCCTAACAGTTATTTGCATTGTTGAATGTCGCGAACTTGATATATAAATGGGTTTCTGCAAGTACATGTACCTTTTTAATATACAGTCGAACCTCGTTATTTTTGAACCCGCATAACTCGAATACTCGACGACCCCGTCGACTTCGAGATAACGAGGTTCGACTGTATGTTTAAACTTATGCATGTGGGTTGTTAGGTAGATGCAGGCGAGTATGTCAGTACAAATATAAGTAGGTATGGGGATTTCTCAGAATGTTTTTACCTTTTACCTCGCCTCGGTATTGAAGCTTAAAATCATAATTTTTTAAAGATTTTGAAGCAAAGCATAATGTGATTTATCACTAAACCCGTAGCAAGTATAACCTGGACGCTACCAAAAAACAAGTTATAATAAAGACAGAACATATGAAAAATGTCACCGTGTAACAAAAGATGCAATAAGAAACAAAACACACATCAAAGTTGATACTAAACATGAACATGTACAAAGCTAGAAACATGCATGAAAAATAACACGCTAATAAGAGTTAAGTTATAAAATTCCATCAAATAAAACCACACTAAATTATAATCAGATATCCATTAAAAATCAAAAACACTATGAGGTTATATTAGATTAAGATGATGTAATGTGATTCATTTCAGTGAAAATTATGTTTAGTTACAATTATATATATAATAATCAAAACTCAAATATGTATAAAATACATTTATGTTAGTTAAGATCTTGTCATATACAGGGGACTATCTACTTAATAGTACAATCTCATTACAATATGAAACGTTTCCAAAAATAAGGACTTCTAAACGATCGGTCTTCATTTTCGATGATACATATTGTGATGACCGTATTTATTTTATCTTGCCCAGTTTCATATATAAATAAATGTGCCATTGTACGTAGTATAACGCTTTGACATCAATATAAGACATTTCCATATAATGCATGTTAATGATTATAGAAAATATATTGCAAGCAATAGGTAACTGCTATCCCATATTACACGTACGCCTACGCCGGAGGTGGCCTTAACTTATATCTGTACCCATCCCAGAAGATGACCATTAGAGAGGTCAGAGAGAGTGGACACACGTTACCAGAACATACAAAGCTTGGTTAGCATGCCCGATATACATGTAATTATTTCAATCAGAGATATTTCCATGTTTATTGCATTTTATAATTGTTACATATCTAAATTGAAGCACAATCCCATGAGGAAGAACACATAAACGTTCAAGAAAAGATTTAATATCGAAGATCAACGCAATCCCTGCTTTATTTGAGTGTAAGATCTGTTCGCCTTTTCTTGTCGTCCAGTATATTACTTCAGCACCATGTACTTGTTTGTTTATTTATACGTGCTCTTTGTTGTCATGAACCTATTTTCGTCATTACTTTTTTTCTTCTTTTTTTCGTTTTGCAAAAATAATCCTGATTTAATTCGTGAAAAGAAACAAAAATACATATGTTCAGTATCAGTACTAGATAAATAAGAACAACCAGATTTGTTTTAGAAAACACCCATTATGATAATTAATACGAAAACTGTCCTTACAATAACAGGAAGGAGCGGCACAAAGACGTTAACTTCGCAATGCGAAACGAGAAAAGACTTGATTAATTAATATGAGCTTTGTGGTCAGAGCGCTGTCCATAATTATTCTGACATTATTCTCCACTTCATACAGAGTTCATGACCTGTCATCATGGCATTTATCAACATAATTGTTACAAAGTAGATCGAGGTCATTTTATCAATGACAACAATAACACATTCCATAGATATTATATATCTGTCTATGTCTATGTCTCCACTGCTTTATCGTTGCTTTGGTAATTTGTATATTTATTTCTGTATATATACATGTATCAATTATGAACTTTTGTTGAGGTGAATATCTGGCTGTATGAACCTGAGAAAGTGATATTGACCTCCACTTGATTATGATCCAACCAATTAGGATATAGGTAAAATATGCGTTATATAATATAGGATAATATTTACAAAGTCATACGTACATGATTATTCATAACATGCGTGACGTGGAAAACCGTTGCTTGGAAAAAGTTCTATCTTGACATGATTCTGTTAGAACTGAATTACTGAATGGATCACTTTGTTTGATGTTAAAAGATACTGTATATCCTCTTTCAATGCTAGTTTTGAGTATAGTAGGTTCAAGTACCTGTCTGAATTGGAGAAATTACTTATCTTCAAGATAATCTTAATAAATACAAAACAGAATACTTGTTTGATTGTTAGAATATATGGTTGTATATTCTTGAGATCAAGGCTTTGAATAATAATTATAAATGTAGTACTTTATGATACCGTATAGCGGGAAATTTCTGCGGGTTTTTAATTTGGCGATTAGGCGGGTCTTACACTAGATCGCCAAATTAAAAACCGTCAAAATTAAAATCGACTACTTATATACGTATAAAAAACTT
>JAUMHH010223999.1:0-12031 GCA_032359455.1 Chlamys rubida
ATCAAGTCTCACAGTCAGTAACAAAGTATAGCAACACAAAGGTTGATCAAGTCTCACAGTCAGTAACAAAGTTACTATAGCAACACAAAGGTTGATCAAGTCTCACAGTCAGTAACAAAGTATAGCAACACAAAGGTTGATCAAGTCTCACAGTCAGTAACAAAGTTACTAGAGCAACACAAAGGCTGATCAAGTCTCACAGTCCGCTCAACTCTGATAACTGGGAAGGAGCATCATCAATAAAATAGTCCCTCAAAATATAGACACGACAGGCTGTAACAGTGAGAAGTTTTATTTATATAATCTACATTTATAGATATCACAAAGATAAACAATAAAGCTTTTGAGTTACAACACAGAACATCACTTGGTACACTAATATCTCAGAAGACAACTAAATTTGATTTAATTCACTCATATTATTTACAAACAATTGACATTGACAATGTATTTTTTAAAACAACATGCATTAAAGAAAAAATAAATGTTATGTAGAATAAATAACCCAAAATATGACATTGGAATGTGGTCAGAAACTGTTTTCATACCCGGTACATAGTTACCACATAGTGTCAACCACAATGAAATGAAACACGCTTTTTATTAAATGCGAGTCTCGATAATCCTTACCTCTATTAAAAAAAAATCTATTGAACATAAAACACAATATTCTTAATCCTATTAAAAAGAAAACAAAATAAAACCATTAGTATTTTGTTTGAACAATGAATTAAAAAATCTTAATAATTTAACTTCTATTCAGCATATTTTACTCAGTATTTTTTGCCTTTGTTAAACAGTAGGGTTCCCGTATAAAATAAAGAACTCCCTATCATTATCCCCTTTTAAACAGTTTTCCTAACTGATATTGTAAACCATATTTAACAATAACAAAATATTCTAAGCCCTACGTGACTTTATAATCTTAAGTATTGTCAAACTCAATATTCTTTATTCCTACGTAACATATAACACCTCACAAAAACTAAGCACTATATGGAATTGTCGCAGCACCCAGTGTTGACAAGTTCTCAAATGAAACATGCATGGTACCGGTGTTGTACATACTTATTTACTAGAACAGACAAAATCATATTTTGCAATTTAAATATTAATGTGTAATATTTAATTTAATGCAGTAGTCAGAGAATGCTCAATAATGCAACTTACAAAGGAAAAATGACAAAGGAAAATGTGTCAGCACAGCAAAACTAGGAGCTAAAATATGTATGTCATGAAAGGTACCAATAGACACAGATAGATAACAGTACAGTTACACTGTCAATAACTGGAGGCTTCAACACTCTGACCAGACGACTATTTATGCAAAAAATGAAGCCTATCTGGGAACATTAACACAGAACAATATGTCCACATACAATTTTATTGTTTTACAGAAATCATATAAACATAAACAGGTCCCATTATTGTTTTATATCACTTTTACAAGTACCCGGTACCTCCTTTTAGGACTTCTTTTTCCTGATCCAGTGTACATGTTCCTAATGTCTGTTATGGTTAACTTGATAATACTGGAAGTCTTTGTAATAATGACAAACCCAGACACACGGGGTAATTGTTAGTTGGAATATTCTTTTATTATACTGGCCCCATCAACTATACTGATAATACAAAGTGTGAAATCATAAACTTTTGTGGGGAGATTTAAATATATGTTGTTCACAATTACAAAACATTGAGATGAAAAAAGATTATATTGAGAAAGGTACCTGCTCGGTCAAATAACATAAATTAACAAAGCAATATCAATTTGATTGAAATATTTCTGAGATTAATGGACACTTAGGTTTTAATGGCATGATACTACGTATACAAGGAACTGAGTATGGTTCAGAGCCACAGCACTACTTAGAGCTATTTTATATTAGACTATAGGGGAACAACAAGAACCATGTAACTGATATTTGGTATAAAGGTATATTCTATGGCTTTATAACTAAACTGGTAATTAACACCTTAAGAAGTAACAAGTTTTCGACAATTCATGTTCCCACAAACAATTGGATTTTTTCAATCACAAAATTTAAGAACTACAATAATAAATGGTTTCCATGTAGATATAGTACGGTACATGACTACTTATCTATTGCACTTCAACCATATATATCCCCTCAATTAAATCAAATACACGTGCAAGTAATCAAACCTATATATTATATAGTATTTAAACCAGTCAATCAATACTTCCCATTGGACCCACTCATCTGTAGTTACCACGTTACACCTTCCATAGGTACAGCGGTAACCTAAGTTGTCTTACAACTCACATTTGAAATATGACATTTTTACATACACAACAACCCATTCGGATTGATATGTCTCGCCTGTGCCTGCTTTGACCATCAATGCACATGTCAAGTTTTGTTGGCCAAGCACTAGCAAAATCTTAATGTGACAGAGATGCTTACAAAGTCAATGAACCATGAACCATGAAGGTAGCCTGCATCCAGCATTTGATGCATGGGTTGAGATGTACTATCTAAGATGCATCTTTGGTCCAAGTTTGGTTGGTCTAGCACTTATACTTTCAGTGAAACTAAAAGACGGAAAAGCACCTTAGTCTCGCTTCTGCTACTTCGTGGCGGCGAGACAAAAACAGTTCAGACAGACAGCATACGCTAATATCTGACAGCACACAGCCTTACAGTCAATAAATACTACTGATAAAACAGTTATACTAGAGAGAACACAGTGTGTCTACACGATACAGATGGAGTTGTTTGTAACACATTTTAAAAGCATGACTTGCTTCGAAAGCATTCAGACACATGGTATAAACCATGGAAATCATTCCAGTAGAAATATCAGTCAATAGAAGAGGGCTCCCATGGTCCTTTGATAAAAAACAATGATGGCAGTAGTGTCCTGTCAGGAGAACAATGTCCAACTCCTTTATCAGTTTGACCATTTGACAGCAACAATAGTGAGGGCAGTGTCATGCCAGAAAGAGGAAGTCTTCTTTCATGAGTTGTCTCCCCTTGGTGACATCGTGTCAGAAGAGATGTTGACTTCCTTTATGAGTTGTCTCCCCTTGGTGACATCGTGTCAGAAGAGATGTTGACTTCCTTTATGAGTTGTGTCCCCTTGATAACAACATCAAACTGTCTGTAGTGTTAAATGTCAGGAGAAGAGATGTCAACTTCCTTTATGAGTTGTGTCCCCTTGATAACAACATCAAACTGTCCGTAGTGTTTAATGTCAGGAGAAGAGAATGTCGACCTCCTTCATGAGTTGTGTCCCTTTGTCCCCAGCGAGATGACAGTAGTGTTCTGAAGCCTTCCTGTGACCTAGGTTGATGAGTTGCCGAGCATATTCCAGGAAAATGGCCTCCACCAATGATTCTGTAAATTTCAGATATTTGTTTTTTAACATCTTCATTGCAGTACACAGAACAGTTGATATCATAACTGGTATATATGTTGTCAGACATGGCAATCAGGGAATATTGTAGCTGATCTGGAGATTTTTGAGATGGGCTCCCAAACAAGAAGGATAACCCTCAACGAAAACCAATTCTTACATGCAAAAGTGTCCCAAAAAAACTGCACTATTGAATTCAAGAAAGATATTTAAATAATACATTTTCTTATTAAAAGCAGTTATGTTTTCATTTTGCAAAGATTACAATTCTATAATCAACAAGGATTCTAAGACATTCAGTCTCCCACCAGTCAAAGGATTAGCCATTATTCAGACTTAACAATACTAAAACAAACACGACACGATACATAAACTGTAACTTACTGGTGTCAGGTGTCATATCCAACAGACCAAACTCCATACAGGCCTCGGCGAAGCATGCTGCCCTGTTAAACTGTCGCATACCGTACAACATCTCCAGGACCTTAGGGAAGTGTCCGAGGGACAGCATCACTAGCAGTGCCTTACTCTGTAGGGAGAAAGATTGTCAATTGATTGTAGGATCACAGTAATTTAACAACAAGGTGTACACAAGCCTACCTTACTCTGTAGGGAGAAAGATTGTCAAGTGATTGTAGGATCACAGTATTTTAGGAGGAGTACACAAGCCTACCATCTAATGTTACATAGTCTACAAGACATTCTCATAACCACAAACCAGGCCTATTACGGGCAACAACAATCTGGTTACCGGTATTAAGCAAACAAACAAAAACCTAAAAACCTCTCTACATTGGCATTCTGCCTGAGTTATACACATTATATATCTACACATAATACTGCGCTCATATCTTTAATTGATAAGAATTTGATGAAATCAGTGATATTATATTGAATCATTATACATTTATTGGTAAAATACGGTACACCAGAAGTAAAGACAAACCTTCTGATTCACTTGTGTGCTGCAGAGGTGATCCACCCATCTCTTCAGTACCTCACAACAGTCTGTGTAACCCAGTGTGGCCTACAACATCACGTAACAAACATTATATCTATACTGATGTAGTACCTCACAACAGTCTGTGTAACCCAGTGTGGCCTACAACATCACGTAACAAACATGTCACAAACATTATATATATATAATATACTGTCTGTACAACTGAAGAAAAGCCTTTGTTGGTGAGATCTTTTTCAAAAAGTCAACTGTATCAATCATCCATGGAATAGTGTTCTGATATGAAACTACAATATACAGACCCCAGTGTTACAATAAATCATGCCCTTTGGCTGAAACATTTAAGCAAGTTTTGTTAAGACATATGGTATTGTACATCTGACCTAGGGTGACCCTTACCTTAGCCAGCCATACTGCCTTGTCTTGTACATCTGACCTGGGTTGACCCTTACCTTAGCCAGCCATATTGTCTGGTCTTGTACATCTGACCTAGGGTGACCCTTACCTCAGCAAGTCAGACTGCCTTGGCTTGTACATCTGACCTAGGTTGACCCTTACCTTAGCCAGCCAGACTGTCTGGTCTTGTACATCTGACCTAGGGTGACCCTTACCTTAGCAAGCCATACTGCCTGGTCTTGTACATCTGACCTAGGGTGACCCTTACCTTATCAAGCCAGACTGCATGGTCTTGTACATCTGACCTTGGGTGACCCTTACCTTAGCCAGCCAGACTGCCTGGTCTTGTACATCTGACCTAGGGTGACCCTTACCTTAGCCAGTCAGACTGTCTGGTCTTGTCCATCTGACCTTGAGTGACCCTTACCTTAGCAAGCCATACTGCCTGGTCCCAGGCACCATATGTTTGTAGGTAGCGACAGGCATCCATCCCCTTGTCTATCAGACATAAGAGCTGAACTCCCTCTGTGGAAAACACACCAGCAATTATAAACATACTTATAATATAGTTTTCCACCTAAGAAACTCTCCACCACAGCAGGGCCAAAGAAACATGTTTTATCAAGTTGGGTCCAATTTGGCGAATATTATTGAGAGGTTAAAAATGCCTCTGTCAATCAATATTTGGGTTAGGAAAATCGGAACCCTTCTATTTCTGTTTTGAAATTCTATTAATTAGGTGATTATACATACCTGTCAGTTTGCCATTAGCTATAAGGTTGGTAGCTACAAGTTTAATTGTGCTCTGTGACGCCCCAGATGACCTTATACTGGCTACAAGGCAGGCTCTGTAAATGTGATATATAGAATTATTAGAATGGATTTCAAGCACTGCAGTGTCTGCCTCAGCAAGTTATCAATTGCAGAATCAGTACTCAAAATCACTTTATTGTTGTCCAAGATTAATTCAGGAGTTGAGTCACTTGCAAATTTAAATCTTCTTGGACCGTTAATTCTGTAGATAAGTATTCTCGATACTGAAACAGCATTCAGTTAATTGTGAACTCGAGTATTCATAAATATAACCTAGAGCATATTTTGTGAAATAAAGTGATATACAGTATTTTACATCCTTACATTTTCATTTTAAACAACTTTCACCTGAAAAGATATGTGATCTAATTCTAAATGTGATAGAGCAAACATAAACAGGAAATTAAATCAAAACCTAGAAAACTTGTTTAACCCTTTCACCCCGATATAACTTCAGCAGACTCTACTATGCATTGATCTGGATGAATCCATTATGGTCTACAGTGGTGAAAGGGTTAAAAGATAAAATGAACCATTCAGTCAATTAGATATAAACTAACCTTAGACAGTCGGTGTAATACTGGTCACTCTCGGGCTCCGTCTCTAACAGTAACTGAACAGCTCGGTCAGTCTGACCAAGCATCACATAGTTCTCTGCACATTTCTTTGTGTGATCGTACGTTGCACGCTTACTGTCATGGAGGGCTACACGATCTAACTGGTATTTCTGTAACAGATATAAACATTTATATTTACTTCACGATGACAACGCTTGGTTTGTTTGTGTTTAATGTCATATCAACAGCTGTACCATTTGAGGACGTGCCAGGTTTTGGTGGTGGAGGAAAGCCGGAGTACCCAGAGAAAAACCACCAACCTGCGGCCAGTACCTGTCAACTACCCCCTGCGACCCAGTAGTGGAGGGCTAGTGATCATAAACTGTCAGACACCTTGACCACTCGGCCACCATGACCCAGTGGTGGAGGGCTAGTGATCATAAACAGTCAGAAGCCTTAACCACTCGTTCATCGTACAGGTAAACAAAGTAATTATGATACAATGATAGATGTCCAAAGTAATTTCCCAATATATCTCATTGCCTTAGTACAACCTTAATACATGTCCAAACAGATGAATCTTACTGAAGATATAAGATCAATATATTCACATGTGCATAACGTTTTGCTTATTTATAAAATGAGAAAGCAACACAAATTTTCAGTATGAACATATCTTCCATAAGTTATTCTGTGAAAGGACTAGGGGCGTTAAGGGTCATTTTCGGCCTCATCTGGGGTTTGGAATTAGTTGTTATATTCGTAATCTGGAATAAATGAAGTATGTAAATATGAAATTTCAAATTCATTCGACAACTGGTTTAGGAGATATGGCATTACAAAGAGAGACATAAACCCGCATTTTCATAACAAAATGCGCGAATATCAGCTGTTGTGGGATTTTTGGTTGGAAATTGACCACTCTTCAATTTTTGAAAGCCTTCGCATGCAACAAACAAATAAATATTTGACATACTTAAACATTGTCATACCAGTGTTCATTTGTAGAAAGAATATTTTGTTTGTCACATGTGGAGGCTTTCATTTCTGCATGCTAACTGTCCCAAAAACACCATATTTTTGCTATTTCTGCATAGCAACATAATTGTGATGCTATGGTAGGCATCTACGCATGCGCATCGGAAAATAAGTGCACCAAGAAAGGTAGCCCCAATTAACCAATATGATGTTTATAACAGAAATTGGTCAGTAAATTTCAAGTGTGAAATTTTAACTTTTTATGAGGACAAAACTGGCTCATAACACTCCAAGACTAAAGTCCTTTTTATTCTATTCCTAATGAATTGATTGTTTAACAGATGACATTGAGAAGCGTCGCCGCATGCGACAGAAGAAACACCGAGATGATCGACGCCGGTCAAAGAAGATCCAGGATGACGAAAAGAAAATGATGGGCATAAGTAAGATCACTTTTTCTCTGACAGTGTTTCTGAAAGGCATCTATTCTGATTCTCAAGGTTAATCTAGATAGGAAAGCCATGTTCAAAATTATATCAACTTATCAAGTTATGTCTATCAGAGGTCTGGTCTGTCCTTATCGATATCTTCAGATACAAAGCCCTGTTGTCTATAAGTTTTGGTGATGTGTGGACCACGATTTTGAAATATTGGTACCTTTATCTTCAAAAATAAATAGCTATGAAAACATTTAAAATCAGGGGGTTATCTTCATCATCTTGGACTTTCTTCATATAAAAAGTAAAAGTTTGATAGAAATCACCTTTCGACTTGAAACACAAAACAATTGAGAGGAATGATAACAATTATAAAAAAAATGTCTAAATTGTGGTGATACCCCCAGGGGCTTGATGATATCATAAAAAGAACTTGGATTAACAAGAAACAAATAGAAAAATGTCAGAATTTTACCATTCAAGTACATGGTGATTTGTACTGTTGTTAACAGCTCCAGATGTGACCATTGTGCACAGTCAGTTTGCAGCTGGCGTGATGTCGGAGAATCGCCCGTCTTCTCCAGCGGCCCGTAGTGACGACAGTAACGCCTCCTCTTCCATGGCTCACTCTCCACTGGACAGTCCAGCCAGTGGGTCGTACTTGAACCCTCTAAGTTCTAATTTCCTCTCCCACACAGAGGAAGTGGAGACGGAGGGTGACCAGACGACCAATGTGTCGTTCGCCCAGGTATGTAGAAAGTTCTCACCATTCTCCTCTATGGAGGCTGAGGTGATCTTACAAACTACCTCCTCCTGTGCTTTAGTTATAATAGTTTTTAGACGGAGGTTTTGAAACACCCACACCTTTGCCTTAACCCTTTCACCCCTATGTAACTTTAGTAGACTCTACCATGCATTGATCTAGATGTGTCCATTATGGTCTACAGTGGTGAAAGGGTTAATATCTTGTAATTTCCTTCTGATTATAAAACTTAATGAAAGAGAGGACTGACAAATAGTGTTATTAAACGTCAACAATCGGCAAGCAAGCTTAGATCATTATAGGTTCAGGACACAGTTTGATATTTAATTAACGCATTTTATTAATGCACCTTTTAATTGTTACACAGGAAACAGCACTGTGAGATTGAAAAACATGCTACTTTATCTGTCATAAAATTCATAGACATTAGCTATGGTTGCACATCATTGTTATTTATCAATTACAGATGTTGAAGGCCGGCAAGCGCCAGGCACCTGTGTGGCCGAAGACTGCAAGAAGTGAGGGGCCAGCACCCATTGTGTCCAGAGGGCGGACCATTAGTCGTGGGAGTGAGGACAGTGACCCGGAGGACAAAGTACCTGTTCCCGAGTACCAAAACTCATTTGGAGATGCCTTCCAGACTGCCCTAGACAATCTGCACCAACTACCAACCAAAGGTATGTTACCCCACACGCATTATTAAGAAATGAATATATGTCGTATGTTAGTTTGGCTGTTTTGATTGCTGATGTAGTGATTTATAGCATTTTTATACAAAAATTCGGTAATTTACACCAGCATTGCAAATGCAACAATAGGTAGATCATGTTGTAGATAGTATGCATATTAACAAGTACATCTTCGAAAAGATCAGATTAAATTCTCTTCACAGTAAACTTGTATAATACTTGGTTTTGGTCATGATATTTGTCAATTACCGACAGTTTTAATAGATATGTAGAGATTTAATATCCAAATTTAAACTTTGAAGTATTGAAATTGATGGGCATTATGTAGGATATAAACACATATTACATTAGAGTGTCATTGTGTTGTAGGTGAAGTGGAAGCTACTCCACCCCAGCCGACCTCTGGGGGCAAGAAGAAAAAGAAACAGCAGAAACTGCTTCTCTTCTCCACATCCATGGCTCGCGGAGGCAAGTAGGAGTAGTCTATGGTCCAAGACGGATAGTAGGACTTGTTATGGACCATGGAGACGAGTTTGATTGTTCTGTAGAGCCCTAGAGGGCAACTGTGACGGTTATAAACTTAATGCCACATCCACAAGTGAAAAGAAATGTCGCCTGGCAGGAAGGAGAATTTCAGAAATGTTACACTGACTTGAAGGTTTCTTGGACAAAGTAAATTATCCATATTGACTAGTACTCCTGGTCATCATTGATGATACTAAGTCGGGAGTGGTGATCCGATATGTTTAAATGATCTGTGGCTCCTGCAGGTGTGGTGTAACTGTAAAGGTGATGGTGTTATGGATTGTAGGTTATTCCTCAGTGTATTCCCCTAGCTTGCTATGTTGTACAGTACAGAACTTACAGTTCGTGGAGGTTTGTGTTGCTATATCCATGATGACAGTGCTTGTGATTTTTGCAAAATTAATCCTTTCAACACTGTGGACCACAATGGACTCATCCAGATAAATGGATGGTAGAGTCTACTAAAGTTACCTAGGGGTTAAAGGCTGTCTATTTTTGCAATGACCAAGGATCAATATTAAAAGTACTTATTAATACATCATCTGATTTAATAGGCCTCACCAAGTAAAACAAGCACCAACACCTATTTATATATAACATGCTTGTCATCTATAATTCCATTTCCAATGGACTTTTGAAACCAATCGGTTCAAATGAAATGACAACAAACCAGAAGCAATTAAACTTAATGTATCTTTTATTTCCAATTTGAACGTTGTTCAAAATAAAACCGACAGTTATAAGTTATCATCATCAATAAATACACACATACACTTTATTGTATGGATTCAATAGGGGAAATCATCAACAAATATGAACATTTTTGGATTCAATTTATGAAAATTCTTTAAAAAAAATTTGCAGAAACAACTTGTACATGTCATTTAAACATTTTAATGATTTTGAAGAATGAAAATCACATGCCTATGATGAAATAACATTATTGAAAATAAATAATCCATAACTAAAAATAACACGGGAGTTCATTTAAATGGAGAACAAAAGGAGGGCATTGAATTGTATCTTCTATAAAATAATTGACACTGTGCAATGTCTTGTGACATCTTATGTCCATCTAAAGACTGGAAAATATTGAACAACAAGGGGCATTGAATTTAATATGCAATACATTATGTGACAAGGTGCAATGTCTTGCGACATTTTAAGACAGATATATTTTTGCCAGTAAGGGTTATGCTGGATGGTGATGTTCGATCTACATGTATGACTGCCAGTGAGTCGTTTCTATACAATTACAACATTGTGCGTAGCTTCCTGTATGTGTTACGAATCCCTTTTAAAAACAAGATTGTGCTTGTATTTGTTACATTTTTTGTATTTTTCAAATGTTTTGCGAGTTGTTTTACTCCCATTGCAAGCCAGTATGAGCATTGCAGTAAAAATTGATGTGGATTATAATAGATTGCAACAAGACGTTCAGGTTTGTTGACAGTCGGAGAATCTTTTAGTCTATTTTTTGTTGTATTATTAAATGAATTTATTATATACACATGTAATGCTAGTAACACATTTGTCCATCAACAATGACATTAGCAATCATCTGTTCTGTTATAGTTCACGTATTAAAGCAGAGATCCATGGTTTACTCTGATTGTACTCTTTAACATTTTGATTATCGTACTTCTTGCAGTGAAATTGAACAAATATAGGCTGCCAATGTCTGTCAAATGACTGTTCAAATAACCATTCTATTGGTGGTAAAATAGTTTTGAACTTTTGTCTGAACAAGTAACAGGAGTTTGTCTGTTGCTTAATAGTCCTGTTTCTACCTGCAAAATGTATAGGTTTTATTTGGAGTGATTACATATTCAATATTTCTTACATATGTTTGGACTTGTGTTCATAGTTATACAAAGATGTTTTTCATTGTCATAGAAGGCTGCTGATATGTGCACTTTGGTATATTGGTGCGCTAATTATAATGATAATAAATGTTATTCTACATCATCTTGCTGGGGATAACACACTGCCTTTACATACGCGGATATATTGGGAAAGCATGACTTTGTGATGTAGTGATAAATGTCGATGTTGACTGGCATTGTCTTGTTTGTATGGCATGACTGTTTAAATTTGCACTGCAATGTCACTATGTAAACCAAGTAGAGTTTATTTTGGGTCATCAGACTTAT
The DNA here is from genome assembly GCA_032359455.1 of Chlamys rubida. Classification (NCBI taxonomy): domain Eukaryota; kingdom Metazoa; phylum Mollusca; class Bivalvia; order Pectinida; family Pectinidae; genus Chlamys; species Chlamys rubida. Next base: position 11,654 of record JAUMHH010223999.1, read on the forward strand.
CAGACTTTGAACCGAATGAGTAGCTATATATAAAAGTGCTTTAAGTCATTGTCCTGTAATGCAGTGGGCGTTTATATTGAACTGCATCTGAAAACAGTGTAATGCTTAAATGGTGCTTAAATTGATCTTGGCATTATTTTAATCAAGTGTTAGAAATATAAACCCCCGAGTGAGTTGCCCTTCTGATAGAATCACAGATCAATTATTGAGCAGTGTACTACCTTAATCCCAATAGCACCAGTGTACTACCTTAATCCCAATAGCACCTGTCGTCTGATAGAATCACAGATCAATTATTGAGCAGTGTACTACCTTAATCCCAATAGCACCTGTCGTCTGATAGAATCACAGATCAATTATTGAGCAGTGTACTACCTT
>JAUMHH010224010.1:0-12031 GCA_032359455.1 Chlamys rubida
CAGGGGTTGGTTGTTACAGGGGTTGGTTGTTACAGGGGTTGGTTGTTACAGGGGTTGGTTGTTACAGGGGTCGGTTGTTACAGGGGTTGGTTGTTACAGGGGTTGGTTGTTACAGTGGTCGGTTGCTACAGGGGTTGGTTGTTACAGTGGTTGGTTGTTACAGGGGTTGGTTGTTACAGTGGTTGGTTGTTACAGGGGTTGGTTGTTACAGTGGTTGGTTGTTACAGGGGTCGGTTGCTACAGGGGTCGGTTGTTACAGGGGTTGGTTGTTACAGGGGTCTGTTGTTACAGGGGTCGGTTGTTACAGTGGTCGGTTGTTACAGGGGTTGGTTGTTACAGGGGTCGGTTGTTACAGGGGTTGGTTGTTACAGTGGTCGGTTATTACAGGGGTCGGTTGTTACAGTGGTCGGTTGTTACAGGGGTCGGTTGCTACAGGGGTTGGTTGTTACAGGGGTCGGTTGTTACAGGGGTTGGTTGTATAATGGATTGGTTGTTACAGTGGTTGGTCGTTACAGGGGTTGGTTGTTACAGGGGTTGGTTGTTACAGTGGTCGGTTGTTACAGTGGTTGGTTGTTACAGTGGTCGGTTGTTACAGGGGTTGGTTGTTACAGGGGTTGGTTGTTACAGTGGTTGGTTGTTACAGTGGTCGGGTGTTACAATGATTGGTTGTTACAGGGGTCGGTTGTTACAGGGGTTGGTTGTTACAGTGGTTGGTTGTTACAGTGGTTGGTTGTTACAGTGGTTGGTTGTTACAGGGGTTGGTTGTTACAGGGGTTGGTTGTTACAGTGGTTGGTTGTTACAGGGGTTGGTTGTTACAGGGGTTGGTTGTTACAGGTGTTGGTTGTTGGATATTACAGTGGTTGGTTGTTACAGTGGTTGGTTGTTACAGGGGTTGGTTGTTACAGGGGTTGGTTGTTACAGGGGTTGGTTGTATAATGGATTTGTTGTTACAGGGGTTGGTTGTTACAGTGGTTGGTTGATACAGGGGTCGGTTGTATAATGGATTGGTTGTTACAGGGGTTGGTTGTTACAGGGGTTGGTTGTTACAGGGATTGGTTGTTAGAAGGGTTGGCTGTTTTAGTGGTTAGTAGTGACAGCAGTTATGATGTACAGACTGTACTGGTATTTCTGTGACTTTGGGATACAGTTTGAACTTTGGTAATGAGATTCATTAGTGTTGTATAAATGATATGATGCTTTCTTTGTTTTGAACACAAACGGTTACAGAGAACTTATTTCAGGAGATTTTTAAAACGTCTCATGCATTTTTCAATCAAAGAGTATAAATTATCAGTTTAAATTCCTGTGACCACTGAAAACAACTGACTAAGCTCAATAAACTGAGTCAGCAAAGTCAGATATCAGAATGATGTCAAGACATTTTGTCCAAATAGCATTCTAATACTGCAGGCAGTCTAACGGGTGGGCAGTATGTTTACTGATTCAGCCCTTAGTGACAGAACATGAAGCTAGAACGTTAATGGAATAACATGATAATATAGCTGTATATACTAGTTTAACCTTTTCACCCCTATGTAACTTTAGTAAACTCTTCCATGCATTGATCTGGATAAGTCCATTATGGTCTACAGTGGTGAAACGGTTAAATAGATGCTGCATGCTTAACATATTTGTTATTAAATTTAAAAGCATATAAAAAGCTCAAAATATTTTTGTTACCTTCTTCTGATTAGTTTGTTTTATTTTTGTAAGCTTGGAATGTTTTAAAATATTTTGGTTGTAATATTGAGGTAATGTTAGAAATTTGGTGTTTGATAATAGAGCTGTTTATATCATGTAATATTTAAAGCTTTTGAATTTTTTATGTGGGATTGTCTTTTTAATCATGATCTATTGGTGAAATGCCTGAATAATTTTTCAAGACCTGACACATTTTCTTTTTAAATCAAGGGTATTTTTTTAAATGTTCAAATTTGTGTGTTATGTATGACCCAAGGACTCGGTCCATAAGGTTGAATCTCTGAGGACAATCTTGGTAGCATGGGTGTATTCATCTCCTCATGCCTAGCAAATATATATATATGTAGTTTTAGGGTGTGTATCACAGCAATTGCCAAGGTACAACCAAGGGACTAAGTCCCAGTGGTGGGGAAGGACCCCTGAGCCAATCTTGGTGGCATGGATATTTGTCTCTTTATACTCACTATTTGTATATGAGATTAAAATGTTGGAATCTTGATTGCTTTTAAGACTTAGAGATTAAACACAAAAGTCTTAAATTGCAGGCAAACCCCTCTTAGGAGTGGCACTAACTTAATTTATACAATGGTTTGTCCCCTTGGCCCATGACTAGTCCAACCAAAGATCAGTTAAGATCCTTTCTCAGGTACAGAAGGAGTAGGATTTTACAGGTTTATCTTACTGTTTTGAAATGCTTCATATTTAAGTCTTGCTTATGACAAGGGAACAGAAGTATAGCCATTTACCTGATACTCAGCCTCATCAAGCATTATGAAAAATTCTCTTGTTCCATTTTTTTATTTCAAGGATACAAAGAAAAGAAACAGACATGACATTCAAGAAATAGGTTTGGAATTTCATTTTAATATAAAAGAGTAACATAAAGCTATAATCTTATCAACAAAGTGGTACAGTTACTTAGCAACAAATATTGGTACAAATGTTCTGTCTTAACATGTAAATGGACAACTTTTACGGAAAGATTTTACAAACCAATGAAGTTTAAGGATGATTTACAACTGACAGAAAAAACGAAATGAAATACAGATAGAAGAAATTAATGTTATTTAAAGTTCTGTCATAAAATATTATGCAAGAATTCTCACAAATGTTGAGCACTGTAAACCAACCTTTTTCAAGCAGATTAATAATATCATCAAGTAATTCAGTAAAATAGTCTAATAAAGTCCATTTAGAATTGTGGTATATTGATACACCAAATCAAAACAGTCCAAGTAAAGCTTAATTTTATAATGAGACAATTTTGATATATTTATCATAAAACAACCCCAGACAATAATTCAAATATAACCCAGTATTTAAAAAAAATCAATCTTTGATATGAATAAAATGTCAGTTTTACAAAAATGGAATATTCATCATGTAGTGAAAAATAAGAATTTCAAGTACAATTCGTTATCATTTTTTTTAATGTAAAAAAGCTTTAATATTGTAAATAATAAATATTTTTTAAAAAAGGGAGACAACCCTGTGACTTTGAAACTTGCTCCAACTGTTACATTAGTTACTACAACTGTTATACTCTGATAATAAAATTGCTTATATTTTTTTAGAACTATGTGAAAAATGCAGCAACAAAATTGTCTCCAGATATTTGAAAAACTGACTGTTCATTGTTCACTTGAGCTCTTGTCTGGTCCATTATTTTAACTGGTGACCTACGGGCGGAATTTTGATCCTCTCATCAAAACATTTGGTAGATTTTTTCACAAACTTGATTGGAGATGAACTTAACAACAACAACAACATTATCAACAAGTTAATGGTTGTTTTTTGTGCAAATTTCACAAATCTTCCTCAGAATCATTTATATTTCATTGTTACCATATTTGGACATGACAAAACAATTCCAGTTTGGTTTCCAAGTCTAGCAAAAAATAAACCTGTTTCCCCCAACCGAAGCCAACAAATGTATACATTAATTTTGCACTCTATCAGAAAGAAATATTACCATCTTTATTGACTTTAGTCTCATAAAATGCAACAAAGTATCTAAAAATAGATAATATTTTGATATCTTTACTGTTTGAAACTTCAAAATATGCATTTCATGATCTATTAGAGGGTACTAGGATTTTAATTATATTCAGACAGTAGGCTTAAGGATAGATGCTACCTTACATAACATAATTTTTATTTGTTTTAGAGTTCTCTCCCTTCCAGCAATTCCAGAGTGGAACTCTTTTTTTTGTAAGGAAGTACATGTTACTGTAAGATAGCTTACATCCCTAAATATATATTTTCTCTTCTGAATTTCAATTTTTACTTTGGCATAAATAAACTCAAGACTAATTTCGTATACATTACACGTACAATTTGACACCACAACATACAGTGAACATGGTAGTTCTGAACCCGTTTTCAAAACGTTTCGAATATCAACAGTATGAACATACAATATAACTTTCTAAATGTATGTTGAACAAAACTGTTCAATCCTAAGGCATTTTCAATACATATGCATAAATATATTTCTTTGAAGAGTACAGATGTGATGAATTTAACCCCTTCACCACTGTAGACCATATGGACTCATCCATTTAAATGTATGGTAGAGTCTATTAAAGTTACCAAGGGGTGAAAGGGTTAAGTGTTTTATCAATTCACTCCTGTGATATGTGGTAATTACGCTGTTGTAATAATTAACAATTATGGACATTTAATGAGGTCAATACATTGTTTTATAGACCTGAATGAGCAACCTAATCTGAGGATATATTTTTTTTCAGATCTATATATATATACAAATGACTTAACAAAAGTGATAGTCTGATTTTTCTACTACATGGTGTGGTAACATAATCACCATTGCTGATGTCACAATGGCATAAGGCTTAGAAACAGAAGGTCAATCAATAATTAATTTAGATGCACATTTTTACAGTACATCTGCAAAAAAAATCTTGTTTATGGAACAAATCCGATCTTCAACTTATTACACAATGACATGTGACATCAACAAGAAATTTGACACAAGGTCAACTACTGCATCAAAGTCACTGTAATAACATATGTGACATATACAACTTATAGTTAGTGTGACCAACCTTTTACAGACATTTGAAAAACAACTGAATGCAAAATAATGCCATTAATATTCCCCCATCAAATACAACTTGTAAACTCTTTTCCAAGCAGTTCAAGGTTAATGGCCACATCCTTCGAGTATATATTGAAATATTGAAATATCAGATTTTTTTCCAACTTTATTCAGACTATTGCTTTTAATATTGAGCTATCTGATGATAATTTTAAAGCATTATATAGACATATAATAAACAAAGCTACAACCATCACATATCAGAAACTGGATATCTTAAGTCACATTATATGAGGTCCAATCACACATTCAACTCGTACACTTGTACAAGGGGAAGGAACTCTTACACTTGTACAAGGGGAAGGAACTCTTACACTTGTACAAGGGGAAGGAACTCTACCACCTGATGGATGAGACAATCGTCTTTTAATGCACAGTAAACATATCTCTAACAATGTCTTCAATCAAACCACGTGTATCATGTAACTAAGAATGTTTGTATTTGAATCATTTGAAAAGTATTTCTTTTTACAAAACATTACATCTGTCATTATATTTCACATACCATATACCCTTATCCAAAGGCAAATCCACGGCAGTCCCTTGGGGTCAGGAACATTTTAGAAGTATATAAAGCTGTATTTCTACAGCTTTCACATTGCCCTCCCTACAATATATGCCCCACTGGGCCTTGGACACTGGCCACACTTTCACAAAATCCTGGATCCAAGGCAACCACATAAGATGTCATATCTTACATATTTCCTAATACAGTACTGGAACCTCAATATAATGCCCCTTGTTTTATTGGCAATCTTGTTTACCGCCAGCATATTTCAATGTCCCTTTTTTCTTGTTTTCTTACCAATTCCTGAATACATTTCCCTATTAAGTCAATTGCCAAATTCCTTTATAATGCCAAACTTTTTCTGGAAATTGGTGGCAGTATAAAAAGGTCTACTGTATAATGTATACAGGGCAGTTGTGGACATTATGAAATCAATACCGGTTTCCTTTGTAATCAAAACATTGGTAATAAGGACCCTTTCAAAAAGTGGAAATGAAGAAATATTTTTTCAAATCTATTACACAATGTAGAAAATGTGTATAGGGGTTAACAGTGTACACTGTGAATATCCCGTAGTTTATACAACAAACAGAAATATTAAGACAATCGCAGTGTATTATAATTTACCTGTATTCTCCCGACAGAATACATTGTATAGTCTTCAACCCTTAAGTCTTAATGCACAATTCATTCGCAGGATGTATTTAGCACTATGTGTGTCTTTTTTCATCCCTGTTGGTCATATCTACCGAGCCGTGTGAGTCAGTTTCAAGATTTTACGGGTCAGACTTCCAACCCCAAGTGTCAGTTCCAGAATATTGCAGCTTCAGACATCAACGCCCCAGAGGTAGAAACCTTTGTCTCCTGGATTCAAATATTTCATCCTTTGGGCCTTAGAAATTCAATCCCTCCTGGCATGGGTCACAACATTTATTCATTTTCCAGCCTGTGTTCCCAACAAGGCCAGACATTTTTAACTCAATCCTTCCTGGGTCACAACATTTATTCATTTTCCAGCCTGTGTTCCCAACAAGGTCAGACATTTTTAACCCCTCATGTCTGACCTTCAAATCTCAAATGAATCTGTTCCAAATTTCACAAGGGTCTGTTCATTTAAACCACACAGGTTCAGTTTTTCAATCTCCAGGAGTCTGACCCCTAATCCCAAGGGGCAAGACCTTGCCCCGGTCACACTTCCTGTACGTAAGTGGCAGGGAAGATACCGACACGTCCTCGTAACTCTCCTTGCCACCATCCGTCTGGCTGTTTCTCGTAGATGTTTATCAAGTCCCCTAAACATAAAACAAGAGAAAATTAGACAGTGGAAGATTAACCATAATAAGTGGTAATATCCATTCCAATTTGTAAAAACTTGGTCGTTCTGTGGCGATTTCTTACCTGGTTGTATAGGTAACTCGTCATTCTGTGACGGACTGTATTCGTACATAACCTTGCATCGACCAATCACATGTGTTTCTCCAATTTCATCAAACTCGTCGTCATCTGGAGGAAGATTTAAAACAATTTTAATGTTTTATGCTTGAAACTATCAATGACAAGAGGCCTAAATATTGTTTATAAGCTTATAATTATCTCATGTAAATTTTCTTAATGAACAAGGCAGAGTATTGCAATATATATATTTTTTGAGAAATAAAAAATAAAATTCAAGTACTCGAGACACATGGAAGAACACTATTTCTATCATGTACTTAAAACTTTCATAGGCAAGAACAATGTAAATCAGAACTCTTTAGTAGAGAAGTTACTAAATTGCTACAGATGTAGACTGCATACCGAAATCTTCATACGTGTCACCACCCTGACTTGCCAGGGCCCCCACGGTTACCGAGGTGACATCATATCCGGAGCTTCCCTCCAACGCCAGGTTCATGGGCAACTTCAGTGTACTGATAGGGATACTCTGCAGAAATATAGGAAACATTTGTTCACATTCTGATATGTTATACAATTTATCCAATGTGAAACCTGAGTATTTTGACATTCTGACATATCTGACTCACAGCTGTATTCCTTTCTTAAACTGTCAAATAAAACCCTTGTTTTCTGATACTCTGTCCAATTTTTTTTATATTTTTTTTCAAATACATATATATACTTAATTACATTTCAGGTTGATTGGAAGACAGGCTTTTATGATGCTACATAATTCTTATGTTAAAATACTATTTCATAAAATTTCTTTTGACAGTTCTTAAACTAATTCATCAGGTTGAATTGAAAAAGGATCAACAAAGCAGCTGCCACCAATGATAACAAGATATTTTTATTTTCAAAGTGTGCTAAGGTAAGATCCTTGCTGAATTTTAGTTATCTTAAACTTAAGGACTTGAGTGTTGATCCCTGACCTATTTTCTGAAATCTCCATCTCAAATAAATGATAGGAGAGAAACGTAAGACTGGTGGTACCTGTTTATCTCGAGCTGTTTCAATGTATTGTGAGAACTTGTGTGTTAGTTTCTGTTGTCCCTCCAGCTTGGCAAGTGTTGACGCCATCTTAAAATGACTAGCTTCCAGAAAATTCATCGTAAATGTCACCTAGAAATAAAACAAGGGAAACCATAGTCAATATTTCATCCCAGGAAAAAGGCAAATTTTTCAATTTAATTTTTTATTAATATCTTTACTTGCTTTATTTGCCTACCTGTGGTAATATCTGTACTTGCTCTATTTGCCTACCTGTGGTAATATCTTAACTTGCTCTATTTGCCTACCTGTGATAATATCTTTACTTGCTCTATTTTCCTACCTGTGATAACCTTTGTTTGGCATCATCTTGAGCATCTTGATCGGCAAAATTAGGTCGCTGCTTGTACACCTCAACCAGTTTTTCCACACCTGTTAATGAAAAAGATTTTAGAATATTATATCCCCATGGCAACTGTTAATTAAAAGTATCTCAAAGGTAACAAAGAATCTGATTGGTCCCGACATTTTACAAAGGTGTCAACCTCTGAAACCTCCGAAGGGAATGTCCCTTATTCCACATTTCAAATGAGAGCGAAAGTGTGTGAAATGCGACTAAAACTGCTTTGCTCAGTTTATCTTTCCCTTTTTATGTATCAAAATAACTCCATAAAGCAATAATTTGATTCAGACACACCTGTTATGACCATTTAACACACCCTGCAGTAACTAGGAGATCATTTGCGTCATTGACCACAGGATGTAAATTTTGAGTTGTGTGAGTTTGGACTTGAATGATGGAGTTTCAAGGGAGATTGATAAATTTTTGTCAAAATGAGGGAGGTTTGACAGCTATGTCTTTAATAAAATTAATATGAAAATTTAAATGAAGCTCACCATCACAGGAATTTTATGGTAAACTAAAGACAAAAAATCATGCTAGGTTGCTTAGTTACCTTCTCTTCCTTTCCGTTCCCTCTCTATTGCTTGTCTCAGATACAGCAGGTAATTTTGTAGACAATTTTTTCGTCTTTCGCCTTTCATGCTAAATTGCATATCTTCTGACTGTAAAACAATACCAAGATGCAGAACTATGTAATACGGACAACATTTGGATCACAGAAAAATATGACAATATAACACCAAAAACATACCCAATATAAGCAATACACTTACTCCAAATATGTGTTCATTGGAAGTTGCAGTTAGCAACAGAGTGTTATATAGAAGAATATACCGTACTTGCAAACTTTTTTTAATTTTCTTGGGGAGATTATGATTGTTCGGAATTAAAAGCATAAATAAAATGTATATATGTACACTCTTGTGGAAGTATTCACTTGTTAATGGCATCCTTTTAGCTGTTCTTTCAGATGAAATCATCAGATCTTAGAAAATCGGAATGATTTATCAAATTCTCTAGTTGAAAATACTCAATTTTAGGATTCAAAATCGGGAGTCTCCCTCCAAAATAGGGAGAGCTGGCAAGTCGGATATACCCACATGCACAAGTGAATGTAAACAGTGAAACGTACATAACAGTCAAGAAGAATCTGCTCTGGTGTGGTCTGGGTCGATCCTTTCTGTTGGACGATTGTCCGAAGGTCTGACTGAAGGTCAACAGAAATAACAGCTTCGTGGAGACGGTCACAACTCTGAAACAACAAGGGCGTTATTACTGATTTAGAAAACTGTCCTCCGATTGCTATTAGTGTAGAAAAGTTAAACCTTAATTAAACTCTTAAAAGAAATACAAGTCATACATACAACATTTAACTCATTCACCACTGAAGACACATTTGAACTCTTCCAATTCAAAGGTTGGAATAGTGCATTATGAAATTTCAGGGGTGAATGAGTTAATAAAAATGTTTGGAGACAAAAACAATCCCTGCAATGTACATGTTAGATCATCGTCAGATATCCACGGACGATTACATCTCGCTACTCACTCTTCATCATGAAATCAGCCTAGGGTATCCGACGATGTGTTAGATTTACAGGGTTTTTACCTTCATGCATAAAAATATGTATTTTTATTAAACCTCCAGCATGTTGGCATAACCTACCAATGCCAGTCAGGACCCGAACATTACTGTGATGAATGCTTGTCTTACCTGTATAAAGTGTCACCTCTACCTACGATATATATGTCAGAACACTAGTAAGACCTACCTGTGCCAGCCAGGGCCCTAAACTACTGTGATCAATGTTTGTCTTACCTGTATAAAGTGTCACCTCTACCTATGATATATATATCAGAACCCTAACAAGACCTACCTGTGCCAGCCAGGGCCCTAAACTACTGTGATAAAGGTTTGTCTTACTTACCTGTGTAAAATGTCACCTCTAACTAAGGTTTATATGTCAGAACCCTAACAAGACCTACCTGTGCCAGCCATGACCCTAAACTACTGTGACGATGGTTTGACCTACCTGTGTGAGCCGTGGCCCTAAACTACTGTGACGATGGTTTGACCTACCTGTGTAAGCCAGGGCCCTAAACTACTGTGACGATGGTTTGACCTACCTGTGTGAGCCGTGGCCCTAACACAGAAATGTGGCTGTTGTATTGGTTTAGATACTCCGACATTTTATTAATTCTCTCCTCCTCTAACGTTTGTAGCTGTGCACTTCCCTGAAAGAATAATATAAACATGTACACTTAATATATATACAAATGAAAAAAAGATCTGTTAACAAACACTACATTTCATTATTTCAAAGAAAATCAAAGAAGGAAATAAAAATCATCAGACTGGTTTTCTTTATTTAAAAATACTCTCATTTAAAATTCAAAAATGCTCAAACATTCAAACTAATTTATTCATAAAACATTTTTCTTTCCATTCAGGAATATTTTTGAATAAAAAAACTAATTATACAAATCTACACAATTTCTTATTTAGAAATAATGTACTGTCTATACTTTTTCTAAAATAATTTAAACAATACAATTGGAGTGATAAGGTTTTATGGCACTGTTAGTCCATGGCTTGCCACAACTAATCTGGTTGGCCGATTAAACATATATGTCTACTGCTGCTTTTGAGGCATACTGTATTCATCTTTCCTTATCAAAAATTGCCTGATAGCCCTATCCTTTCCATACCCAAAGCCAATCTCAAATACAAGTCTCAATGGTAAACTCTCCCTGAATTGACCATATTTTTTTATTGTATTTTGTGGGGCGTCAGGTCAGATGAACACCAACTGCCACCGGTGTACAGAAATTGTGCCTCCGAAATGTCTTGATTGTCATTCCGCATGGATCCCGGAGGATACCAAGTGTCACTCACAACAAAGGCCCTTTTTATTAGGCAGTGTCACTCTTCGCTACTTATGCTGTGAAAAAGTGCAGTGACACACCTATGGCTAATTTGCATACAGATTATTTTTTCATAAATCTTCTTAATATATGTCATTAAATAATAAAACTGTTTTTAAAATATACTTTTTATTACTATAATATACATTTTGCTTAAAAAATGTTTTAGTAAAACTTCATCTTTTTATTTAAAAATGCATTTTTTCATCAACTGAAAAAAACATAAACGGGAGATAACTCTTACTGGTAAAAACAAATTTACGGGGAAATAACTCTTACTGTCTTATAATACTTTGTTAGGATGCTGTATTGTAACCTCCCCTTTTTTATGTTTAAGTGGAAAATGCAGCAAAGATTGACCAGGACACTAGCTATATAGGTAATTCAGTCAGTTAGAGTATAACACTCTGAAGTCCAGGGTTCGAATCACAGTCTAGCCCTGCTTAATCTTTCACACTCAGAACACTATTGTCAACAATGTTTTTTTGATCTCATCTTCATTTTTTATGAAAGTCCCCCAAGGTGTGGTTTTCTTTTCAGAAATTATTTATCAAAGCTATATAGTAATGCCAGAAAATCAGTTTCCAAATGCTTAGTTACAGATTTTGTCAGTGAAACAGATATCCTTGAGTGGGTGGTTCACTGTTGCAGAGATTCTAAGACATAGATGATTAGTCATTATATTGTATAACTGACAGATTTAACACTGAATTATGCTGACTTGAAGGAGACATTTATTTGCTTTCATAACCCGACAGTCTAATTATTGTGGTAGACCTATTTCAAAAACTGAGAACTGAAGCTAACCATTGAACTGTGTCAGGAAGTTGAGATATCGCAAATTAGGAATCGGATTGCTATCTGGTGATAAACAAGAGGCCCAATGGGCCTGCATCGCTCACCTGGTATAAATCTCACACTTGTAACCTTAAAGGTGATCTAATA
>JAUMHH010224021.1:0-12030 GCA_032359455.1 Chlamys rubida
AATAATAATAATAATAAACTTTATTTAACGAGGATGACATGTTTAGCCAAAGGCTAATCTACCACATGGTCCTCAAAGTCTCGATATCGGGTGTTGACATACATGTATCATCGTCATGCACGTGTACTTTTGTTTACCCGGTGTTACTATAATTTACACTACGGTATGGAATGCCCGATACGCAATACGGAAATGACGACACGAAAATACGACAAGAAAAACATGTGCATTACGAAGGGTCACGGAAGTCCTTAATATATATATATACAATTGTCACCTTTCTGGAGTTTTGGCACACAATGGTAAACATACAGGTTTGTCTTCTGTATTTGATCACTTAGTTACAGGGCTTTCAGTTTATCCTTGACAATTAAAGTAATTCCATGAGTGAATTATAGTTTTACCTAAATTTGGAGAGTCAAAACGTTAACAGATCTCTAATAGACCTGTCATTTAAATCCTGTTGAAAACATATATACAACTCAATGTCACACCTTTCTTGAGTCAAGAAATTAAAGGTTGATGTATTATTGGAGCAAACTGCACAAAAAGCAATGAAATTGCTCTTAAAAATGGTGTCTTATTAGATAAGACTAGATAATCTAGCTAAATTATATAATGATTATTATTATGGAATTGCATTTTTTAACATTGAAAGCTTATAAATATATATTTATGCATGAACAATTGGTGTTCATAAATTACAGATTTCCCGGAAATGGAAGTTTGAAGTCTGCAGTGTACTATTATATGCACACCTGATGATCTTTTTAGACTGCTTGATATGTGTTTTATAAAATTTGATCTTCAATGACTTTTGAGAAAAGCTTAAGTTTCCTTAAAACTGTAATGGTTTCGATTCCATATGCATGACAACACAAATAATAGGTGCACTTGTGCACCTTCTTATAAATGTTCTGATCTACATGCATGTATATAGCAAATGGAGAACATCTGTAGCTATAGGCTACTTGCTGCTGATCATAATGGACAGTTTGTACAATGTACACCCCAACTAACTTCAGTGACCAAATTAAAGATACCAATTTTACAAAGATATATATATATATACAGCTCGAGCTCATTCATATTGATTAAGGACTGGCTATGGTATCTTGTTATCGACAGGTGTGTGCTCTCTCTAAACTTGGAGAATGGGAAGCAAATAACCACATTTTCCACAAATACTATGCCAATTCGACAGTCTATCAATGCAATCAAGTCAATCCAGGTATTACCATACTTATATTACTTTATAAGTTTGGTTTCTTTATTACCATACTTATATTATATTAGTTTGGTTTCATTTTATACATCCTATTAACACCCAAGGGCACTCTAATTACGTGACTGTATACTTATACATTTTTCATTTTTGAAGTTACATAGTGAAACAGTCAATGCAAGGTTTCCTCTGATTTACCAACATGACATCAATCAATTGATGCTCCGGTCACTATTTCTACAAAAACTTTATTATATGCCATATGTATAATCTGCTTTTGAGGCTGTTCTTATGCCAGATTGTACCCTCTTTAAGAATGGCGATACCCATTTGAACAAGTTTCCAGCTGCTGCAAATTGAAATTAGGTAATTATCTTGGTAATGTGCCGATTCAAAGACAGCTAGTAGAAAAAAAATATCAAAAATGTGTATTGTATATTACATACCTACTGCTTCTCCGACCATAAACAATGCACACAGAACACACACAGCGATCAGTTGATTCCTCGCAACTTTATCATGCTCAGGTTTAACCTGAGTATGGCAGTGCCAACCAGACATTTCAGGATTAGACCTTGTTCCATTTGTGACATGGGACAGTCCCAAGTCTGCCTCCAAATCATCGTCACTGCTAAATGATCGTAACGTTCTGTGGTTGCTGTACCTCCCATGTGTTTCGGGATGTGGTTCATCAGATCTTCCATTAATACATGGACTAGATACATTGTCAACACACTGATTGTTACTTAAGTCCTCCGATGTCAGATGTCCATTTGGTATGTTATTTGAGGTTCCATATGCATCCTTAAAGTTGGACAATACTTTTTTACTTTGGGTTCTTTCGTTTTCTGGAATCATGTTGATATCCTGATCGTGCTTGTTTAAATCGGTGGCATCAAACTTTTCTAAAATAGCTAGTAATGAGTCCTCAGACATCCCTTGGGGACTTTCCTGAGAAGCTACCTCGGGGAGAAACTGAAGTGTTGGAGTCGTCTGTACATAGTCATTATTTGACACGTTACCATTATGTGCATAGTTGTCAGCCCCAAACGGCCAGGAGTTATTCTCACTGTCTAATAAACTTGTGTCAATATGTTGTCCATATCCCCTGTAAGGATCCGCGCTGATACCAGAGTTAATCTGCTCGCTTGTAACAGCACTTACAAATGGGCCAATTTCTAACTCCGGCTTGTTTACATCACCACACCGTCCAAGAGAACTGCTATTCTCCGAGTGTTCAGTCGTTTCATGTGTTACGTTTGTGTTAGGCCTAAGACTACGTTCACTTTGCAGACCAATCGTGTATCGCTCGTTCGTGCTTACAGCTGTAAGGCTATTAATATCCGACACATCCCACCCACTGCTATCATCAACGAGCACATTAGCTGCCATTTTACTTTCTCTTATATCGTCACGTGATAAGTCATGTGACATTGCAGGGGTTTTCCCGTCTGCTAGCTTGACTGATTTGAGATTTTGATGCATACAGAGGACTCCCTTTTGAGGCATACGGATTGTAAATCTACCAGTGTTGCAGGTCATTAATATTGAATAATATACATCGCGTATTTGGAAAATGCAACGTCAAAATAGTTACTTAAAAAATTTGCAATAACCATAGTGCGAAGGGAGGCAACTCTTATTACAAAAGTGGGAGTTATAAATTCTGAAAATTTAATATCGCCAGTGAAATAAAATTCTTTCATGATAATAAATTTTGCCTTTGACCTGTGGGCCAATATCACGGTTAACGCATGTCTTAACGAGTGTCAAGACGCAGTGAATGTTTGGTCTTGTTTTTCACTACATGTACATGTGCCTGTTGATTTTTTTTTTCAATTTGAAAAATAAACACGCAAAAAACATGATTTTGTGAAAAAAAAGATTTTTGCATTGATTTTGGGAAAAGAAGCAGAACATGAATATTGTCGAGGGAAAAAAACAAAAATCAATATATTATGAGGTGAAAATGTTCAGCTAGCTTTCACATGTCTTTCGATAAAGAAAATACACGATTTCCTACGTAGGTACAACTGATAATCAATTTTGATTTTATAGTTTAACAAAACGTAATGCGATATTGGCTCACATACAGTGCTGCTGGGGGGACTTGGACGAAGCGATTTAATATTCTGTATCCCAACTTCCTTGGAAGCCGGAGCATAACAAAAAACAGCAGGTCCCCATTTTAACCAGCACTTATAGTTAAGCGGGACATTGATGTGCATATTTTTAAAATGAGTACTATACACATGTTTTGTATGACTTCTATACATGTATTTCGTTCTGTATGTCTTATATTATCCATTTGAAAGCGATTAATACGTATTATTTTAACTCATTTAATGATTTTTTTTAACTCGTTGAATATCTTTTTAATTGAATAATAGAATTGAATAACCGCCTAAACCATGTCTCCTTTACAACTATATATTCTATATATGTGTAGAAATCGCATCAGAGGTTGCCACATCAGCTTCGGGTGGTCAAAGTCTCGTCGATTCATTCATTTCTTTCTCTCTGTCTTGGACTCACATGACTGGTCATTAGTTTCCGCTCTATTGGTACTCTCCTGTGCAGGCGACATTTCTGTATCTCCAGATTTCTGATGTATTGGAAGGTGTTTGTCATACATTGTGGAAAGAAATCATTCCATAAAGAATACTATAGACCAGTGAACTGCCTCTGACTGCCATGGATAAGACCGTGTCACTCACTCAGCATGTGTGGTACCACATTCTCGTCATACACCACTTACAAATGCTCCTTGAAGATCCGACCCAGCCATGAAATGGCATATATGCAACCCAAAAAGTTCATCTCTACAAGCAATATGCGCTATGTTTCACTTCTCTCAGCTCGTTGCTGCAGCATGAGAACTTTCCACCAGTGTGGTTAATCGAATTTGAGAATTTCAGTGATACAAACTTCAGTGTCGAGTATATATATGTGTAAAAGAAGCGTCAGCTGTAGGGAATTCCCCTTTAGCTCAGCGGTAGAGCATCGGGCTGGAGAGCCAAGGGTCGCGGGTTCGAGCCCCAGCTACGGCACTATCTGTATCACTAATTCTCGTACATGGAGGTAGATATAAATAAGTCGCATAATAGGAGTGGTGTGTGCCATTTACCTAGGATTACCCATAAAAGCCACAAAGTGGCTCATTTCCAATGAGGTCCTTTAAAAATGGAAGAAAATAAAAGCAAAAATAAGAAAACCAAGGGTCGCGGGTTCGAGCCCCAGCGACGGCACTATCTTTATCACTATTTCTCGTCCTACTACATATGCATATATGAAAAAGAAATAATTTGATCACTTCGTAGATAGAATAGAGTTATCACTGAAAGTAGCGGAGTAGCCAGTGTTGTTGCCTTCAAATCAGCACCAAGGATTCGGAAACAGATGTCAAAAAGAAGAGGCTGACTTATACAACCTCCAAATTAATGCTGAACGCCATCAAGTCTGTTAGTGCTTCGAAAGCAATTTATCATTCATCTCAATCCATAGCAACAGATTTAAAAGGGAAGGATATTATTCAGAATCCCTTAGATATTGGCTTGAAAGTCTTTTCACTGGTAAAGAAACAGGATTAAAGGTGACATAAGTAGGCCAGGCCATCGTATCAGTCCGTTGCAGTTTGGCCTTTGTGTTGCACTGCCTGAATACCATTATGTGTTTAATTATCACGGGGTCTGTTGTCCTTAGAAGGAAGTGAAACGGTTTGAGGCAAGTCTTCATTTCTCTCGTTACAAAAATAATTAATTTACTGCTCTACTTCTAGAGTTGTCACTCGGAAGATTTTGGTCCTGTTTTCTTTCCGGTTTCAGTGATCTTGTGTTAATGGCTGTTGAACTTGATTTAGTACACTCGATGGACACTAAGTATAGATGCTACATGCTAGAAATAGTTCAACAGGAGACAGAAAACGAACAGATATGCATTATTATATAGTTTTAGTTTCCATTGATTTTATACTTTATTAATATGGTCTAATATGTAGTTTGAAATTAAACAATCGAAACGTGAGTTGAGGTATTTGCAGTTTCATTAATTAATCACCAATCTCCGCAATTCGGAGGTTTCTGCTCTACTGACTTAAATTTTCTCATGACCGAACTTCATATTTACCGTGAGCTGATCGATTGGATCCAGATTTGTTATGGCAACCTTTTTTATTATGTATTCAACTACTCTTTATCAACTATTCAAACTTTTACCTGTCCGAACTCCTAGAACATTCTTAAAAATGTTAAACTTTAAAAAAAATCGGTTAACCTAAGGGTCATATGCAGAAATAAAACACAACAGATTACTTTCGTTACTTTTTTAGTTCTAAAAAAATCAGATTTATTTTTTTCAATTGAACAGACCCGTAGGTCCAACATATGATACAGTTACAAATGTATATAAGCAACAACAACAACAATAAAGATTTCAACAGTGATATACGCGGCTAAAGTAGTACGCTTTTCAGCTGTTCCTCAAAATTTGACAGGGAGTGGTACATACTATATAAATTACATGGTAAGGTACAATCTTTGGCTTCTGATGTATAGAAGCTACTCATTTTGAAATGTCTTCACATAGAATATAACTAATGCCTGCATTGGGATATCATCTGACCAAATATCAAATATCCAATAAATGCACGAGAACAGTGTAAAACAATCCTCTCTTACAAAAACTATACACTTTATCAGTTATTATATTAAATCCAAATTCCGGTCTTCCAACTTGTCATATGAAATGCATTAATTAACATAAAAATGGTAGCATAGCAAATGCATACTTACCAAATTATACAAACAAATTAATGTTAAGAAAGAAAGAATGTAGAAATATAAACTTACATAAGTATATTCAATTATATCTATAATTCAATCCAGTATGTGCAACATGTCGCAGTTAAATGAACCAGATGTATTCACAAGTATAGCACAAATAGCTTCCTCAACATCAGGCCCAAAAGCTAATTTTTGAATTCGAATTATGGGTTTGTTGCCGCTTCGGTATTCTCTTGTTTTGTTTTAGTCCTAGATCAATAATCTAGTGAGTCATTCAAGTACAAGTTTATCGTTACACACCAATTGTTCATGCTTCAAATGCAAATTGCATGTCTATATAATTGAACATTTGAACGAACATTCAACGTCTTTTAGGTTTTTCTCGTACTCCTCCACCTCACGGAGGTATGCTATTGGAGGCCATCGATTCTCCTCAATATATGTTTTGTTATCTCCCTTTAATGACGAGAATTCCACCCGGTGCTGGAAGGACATGTAGTTTGTGGAGATGAAATGAAGACACCACCTGGACAATTGTTCTGCATTGTATTTCTGTAACATCAAACAAACAACTCTATGAGATTCTTAACAAAACATTACCAATCAATTTCAAGGTAAGCTTTTTTAATATGACATTTTAAATATACATATAAATTCACAATACATTTACATTGTTCAATTTTGATTTAACCACTTATATTGTACTAATATACAAAAAAGAAAAGAAAAAAACAGGATTCTTCAGCGTCGACATATACTGATATACGTTTGTCGGGAGAATTCATTATTTTATTCACGACATAAGACAGAACGTTTGTTAGGAATAGTTCACTGACATATGTTTCTAACGTAAAACTCATCATACAGTGTATTATGCCACCGACGTCTATATGTACATTCTTTACCTGTGACGTGTGCAGAAGCCCAATGACGTCAATTTCTGCTTTCTCTATATTTTTTGTCACACTCCTGTCGACTTCCTTGGCAATGTATAGTTCACACAGATCCATGAGACGTTTCACTCCGTATCTATCCGCGAGAACAAGTAGTTCCGTCGCCTCAATATCTTCAATAGGCGCATGGTCGGTGTACAGGTATTCCAACAGAGCCAGGAAACATTCCGCCGAAGTATCCGGAATATTTACCTGTCAGGTAATGGGAAGAAAAACATATAAAAAAAAATATAATAACTTTTTAGCTATCTGACTTTAATATTTCTGATGTCAAATTAAACCTACCTCAGATATAGTCGCTTGGCCCTCCACGAAGTTATCTCCAAACATAGGCGCCATAGTTCTGCATCTTGTACACAGAACACTTTTATGAGCATATATCGTTCTTCCTGAAATAGATGTATTTCCTTTGCATTTATTTGATCGGAACAACTTAACGATTATCAGGAAAATAAACGCGATTCTTTCGAGCACCAGTACATTTAACATTTAAGTGAAATAGTATTTTATCAGATTCAGAATCATTAACTTGTGCAAACAAGGGCAACGACGTAATGTCATCCCCCATTCTATACACACGACGTGAAACCCGTGAAAGTATGTTGACATTTACTTTATATGTTCAAAATATCATAGACACTGAACTAATGTAAACTAGTAAAAATAATGTTAAGACGCCGATCGTATGATTTCCTCTACGTAAGTGAAACATGACAGAGAGAAAATACGATGGATCTATCAAGTCTGGCATAGCATTTATAACGGTGATGACACAACACGCAAGGACGACTAATGTGTTACTACCAAGGAAATGAAAGTTAACAATCGTGATAAAAATGTGGTCTCGCTTTTCATAGAGTTTGATAGTAAGATGCTCATTATTATCAAACCTCTGGTAAATAAAAGTATGAAAAAAATTATGTATCTTTAATATAGTGTTGAATTTTTGCTAATGACTATAAATGGAATGAGTGTGTGTATGTGTATGGAAAAATGAATTGTAAATGTATTATGTACTGTTAAAAAAATCTTCAAAAATAAAAGAAATTAAAAAAACCCACCAAAAAACAAAGTATTAAACTGAAGTAGGCTGATGGAGTCTAAGGGACTTCTAATTGTACCTTCTCAATTGTATTTGATAGTGTATAGTTCTATAACCAGCCAGATAGCAAGTAACTAGTAAAGTGGTTACGATGGCTTGCTGGTGAGTCGACGCTCAGGTATATTATCATATTCTTACAGTCACCACGTCTTACCTTCCACCTTGAAAGTGACGTCAGCCATCTCAGGTTGATTGAAGTAAATCTCTTTCATCGTCCCTTTTGTTTCTTCATTCACGTAAGTCCCTATACTTGGATTGAGAAATCCCTGCTCAGAGAGATAATTTTGGCAAATATCTCTCAGTCGCGGTATTTCAAACATGTCGGATATCCTCATGACGTCAGCGAGTTCGTCTTGTTCAATCTTGTCTTTATCGTTTGTAAATCTAGGTAAACCTTGAAATACAAAGTTTATTCCGCTACTGTCATTTTTAATTCTTGTATGAATCGATAGGTTCAAAACGCAAGTGAACGTTTGAAAATATATTTTTTTATTCGCAATTGGTTGCGAAATATTAAATATTTTTACTATATTTGCTTAGTGATGATTTGATATGTAACTGAATCCAGTTCACACTAAGATTATAACTAACTGTACAGAAGTTATATTCTATATATTCCATGTTGAACAATATAGAATATAATTTAGTATTTGTAGTATAAGTAATAAAACAAAGTGATACTATACCAATTTCAAATTTAATGATAACAAAGTATGTAATTAAATTGAAATACGATCCTGTACGAGAGACCATTCGTATTAAGCTAACCTGTCTCTGCAGAGACTATAATCTTTCCTTCCCGAAGAAATGCTATGTATTTTTATCTATCTTCTAAAAACAGTCTCTGTGAACAGATGACATTTTTAGCCTCCCATTGTGTAGTTTCTAAATACAAATTCAAATGTACATACCAGCGTACAGAAATTCCAGGATTCTGACAAATGTTTTTGGTTTGATATCAGCGCTGAGCTCCACCATTGTGTGGCGACGACCTTGACCCGGGAGATCCTCTGAACTCTTATCCTTGTCACACACTGCGACAATTCCAGGAACAAGTCCTGCGTTCTGTTCATACATGGTAAAGTTATTCAAGGATTTTATCTTCTTCATCTGAGGAGTCAGAAAGAATAAATGTAGTGTTGTGTTTGGCAAGCCTATTTAACATTGACTACTTAAAGTAGATATCTCATTACTTTTGGGGATATCTTATGAACAATAGAGATATCTTATATAATACTAATTATATGAGATATGTCTACAACGTTAACAGATATCTTTAATGCAATAAGAAATATCTTGCACTCTTTTAGGGATATCTCAATTTGAATTAGAGATATCTCGAACTAATTTAAATATGTCTCTGATATACTGAAGTTATCTTTTAATGAATTTAAGATGAATTTATTTCATTTACAGAGATCTCGAAAACATTGGAAATACATATCACATAACTCGGTTATAGAGATAATATTACTTGCAATAATATCTATTTCGTTTAGAGACATTTATCATTCTTTTAAATATATCTCTATTTTATTTAAAGATATCTTAACCAAATTACCTGAGATATCCTTAATTCATTTAAAAATGCATGTATTTGAATGAAAGATATTTGTATTTCGAAGGGACATTGCCTACTCTATGTATATCTCTTATATCTCTTTTTTCTTGAAATATATATTTATTTCTATATTATATGAGAAATCCTGATTCATTTTATCACATGTTTGTTTGAATTAAAGATATCACTATTAAATGTAACCATATCTCTATTTGAATCATAGTTTTTCGTTTCGAAATATCTCTATAACAGTGAACAGATGTTTAATACTTTCACAAACCCCTTAATGGTTTTAAAAATAAAGTTGGCTTGGTATAGCTGCAACATATGAGACGGCTTTCAAACATGCAAGTGTAGCTTTTCATGAACCATCTAAGATATATAGCCGATATTCAAAAAACTTGCGCTTCTCAATGATGTGTTTACGTCTCTGTAACAAATTGAAACATTGATAAAGGTCAGGTTACCTTATGTGTCATCATTCCAAAGACTCGTCTGAAGTATTTGGAGGCTGAACACAGAACTATTTTATGTGCGTCCAGGTTGTGTTGTCCATTCAATACGAATGTCACATCAGCATGTACAGGGTTTTCGTGCATCGCCAGCCAATCCTCAGCAAATCTAGATGTTCCAACATCAATCCATGGGGCCTTACCTGTCAATGAATAAGAATACAACTTAAGTTAATAGGTTATCTACTTTAATACTAAAAGTCATAGGAGGAAATGAACAATCGTAGAAGAAACAAACATCTGTATCGTTCACGGGATGAATCCAAGTAAAAATGAAATTGGAGTGTATGAGACTGTACTCAAGTGCTGTTTGAAGTTCAGAGTAACATTTAGAAATATATTTATACACTGATGTTTCTGCTCCTTTGAGAATATTATTTCAATTGTACGATATTTTGAAGTGTAGCGTTTTGTTTTGATAACTAAACGATTGTAACTTAACCTACAGTACATGGTAGAAATTCATGTGTGGTATAGGAAGGGTCTATTTTTAACTCCATAGCTTCACCGTTCATCGTGTAAACAGCTAAAATAACATAACAATTACTATTTTTTACCACAGTTTCATCATTAATCAAAGAGCACGGTAGGTTGGTGTGCGTCGGAAAGAAATAGCATAAAACAGAAAGGATTTATTTTGGTGGCAAACATTTTAAATGAGCTGTTTTACTATATAACACCTCATCATCGCGACCATTCAAGTTCAAAAGACTTATTCGTTAATTCAAAAGACTTCTTCATGAGTTCAAACGATTTATTAACCAGTTCAAACGACGGGTTTAAAAATTAGGGAATTGAAATACAGACGTCTATATGTGGCAATTGTTTAACCGTATCGAAATATTTATTTGGTTGATATCTGAAGTTGAATATCATAAAATGAAAGTCTTCTGAGGGCAATCATTTGATTAGGTTGAAGATTTAATCTAATTGTGTAACTTACTGGCAGGGGGCATCGCGGGAGGAGTTGGGATTTCTTTTCTATTGCTACAGGAACACCACGGTTGGAACTTTGTCATTTTCTTCGGTGTTGAACGCAACGCTGCTCGGATCTAAAACATAATATTGTGATATGTAATTGTACATCCTTTATTAAATACTACCTTCGTTAGATATATGATGCTATGTACTGTACTTTTGTGCAGTATACGACATCAGATGCGTCGGGCTGATGCTGTTATTCCTAAATACCAGCGCTGCACATGTAGTCCCTGAGATTGATCGTAATCATAATGGTCACAGTTATCTCTTTGGAGTAATGTCACGGTTCAAAATAGAAGCACTTTAATATATGTTTGTTTTGAAATCAACCAGTACTCCTATACATCTTGAACTTCATACGTTGAGGGGTTTTACGCCCGCCCCCACCCTCTGTTTTAATGGTAGTTTAGACGAATTGGATTTCCAACTTGTGGGCCCCTAGCAAAAGTCAGACCTTTAAATCATGTGTCATTTCGTAGTATTTAGTTTGGTAACAAAACGGATTGACATGTTTTAATGTCGATGAACTATTTTTAGAAGGCGTCAACTTCTAATTGCATCTTCTTATTTCATTGTAAAATAAATTTGTAATGCAACATATAAATCACTTCATGTTTAATATAGTCAACGTTCAGATCTTAACACCGATGTTAAATTGGGGTCTTTAAGTATGACTTATCATTGGGTTGAATTTTACGCTGCTCTAACCAAAACTTGATACTCTTGTTGTACCTAAGCAGAAATAGAAATAGTATTTTTAATTTAAAGAAAATCTGTAATATTTGAAATCGGTGGAATGCTCATATTAAAGCGACTAACGACGTATAAACGTGTTTTGTCCTGTAATTTCTTTCTAGATTTCATCTATTTATATTAAGAGTATACACAAAGGTTTGTACTTTGCACTAATTACAC
>JAUMHH010224043.1:0-12029 GCA_032359455.1 Chlamys rubida
TTTTGAAACTTCTGCCACCTAAATAACCAACCAGCAGGCCCCGAGGCATTCACCTTCCTATTAAATCTTCTGCCCAAGAGGGGAAAACCCACAATCTATTTTTGATTTGGTTCCGTGGTCCCTATAGCATTGTTATCTCTACTACTTACATGCTATAAATACTAATGGGTCAACAGGACCACAGCCGATCATAGTTGCACTAGTGCATGTGGTGCATTAAATGTCTTTCGATGTTCAGCAAACAAAGATTAAAGATCTCGCTCACTATTTAAGATCAATGTTAAAAGTCAAATTGACCTTTTAACAACAGCTGAGATATGCCTCACTGAAACCATTATTTCAGTACTTGAGATCAAGTTCATCCAAAGGTCCAATTGAGGTCAATGTGACCTCTTTTTAGGATGGACATGTCGCCATCCTATGGTGTTCCTATATAAAAGGTTTGAAGGCAATTCATCAAACAGTCGTCAACATATTCTCTGGAAACCATTATTTAAATGCTCGAGTTCAAGGTAAAAGGTGCAATTGAGGTCACAGTAACCTTTTGTCTTTGGGATAAACACGCATGCTCTCTCATTATGTGCCTATACACACAGTTTAATGCCCATGCATGGAACAGTGGCTGATAATATGAGATATGCTCTAAAACTTATTATTTTAGTACGGGAGTTGAAGGTCATACTGAATACAAAGTGACTTTGTTTTAGGATGTGACACATCGCCGGGCCATGATGTACCTATATGAACTGTTTATTGCCTATTTAGGAAACAGCAGCAAAGATATGGCCTGGGAACCATTATTTCAGTAATCAAGTTTAAGGTATAAGGTCAAACTGGTTCCAGTTACCTTGTTTTAGGATGTGAGGCACCACCTTCCCATGAACTCCATATAAAATAGTTTGATGCCATTTCATGTAAAAGAAGCTGAGGTAAAGTATAGCAGAAAAATTAGGCGGACCTTTGATTTTTGCGATTTTGCACGTCCACATTATTCCACTGTGTTGCATTTTTCATAAATGGTACCGTAATCTAGTAATGTACATGTTCAAACACAGAATAGTTATTTTTTTGCTAGACTGCAAATTACCATACTCTTCATTAAGGGAACGCATGGGACATAAAGTCGCAAAAAGTTTGAAATGTGGCCTGCAAAAATAATCAAACAATTCAAAATCAGAGGCCCTTAATTTAGACATTCCAGTCCTTCCATTTGTACAATTTTGGATCCCCACCATCCATCGATATGAATGCTTCAAGTCAAATTTAGTTTACTTTCAAACAGTGGTTTAGAAGATGAAATTGTGTGAAGAAAAATTAACAGAATACAGGAAGATGTCATTGTACAGCACAAATACAATCGCCCTGGTCCTTTAATTTGGACAGTGTGAGCTAACATTACCTGTACCTTTTCTATTTGTGCAATATTTATTTTCGATTCAGGATGTTGCTTGTCGCTGGCTATGTGTGGCCTGTGTAAAGAATTGTCTGCTCCCACACATGCAGGCAGTTCCTCAGTGTCTTCTCACTTCTATAGTGTATTCTCTATAATGAGTCTCTATCTATAGATAGTCTGCGACAAACTCTGTGAACTGGAAGTATTTCTTTCTTGTGGCCAAACATACCTTTATTTTAATCTATCATTTTTGAGAAGAAACCAATACCTTCTGTATCTTTAATGCAATATAATAAAAAAGAAAATCAATCAAAAATAATGAACAACTGGTTGCTCTTACAACTGTTTTCTGAGAGCAATTGGTTGTAATCGCCTAAATAAGCTAAAGAACACAGAATAAGTACTATCATCTACACATGTAACTGATTTGCATATATGTATTCAATAGTTGTAGATTGTTATAAACTATTAAAATATGTTGTGAAATGTTCCACTGCATTTGTATTGACTGATTAAAAAGGAAGAAGTTGTGAATATTTCATTTTACTGCTGAACCACAAGATACAATACAATAAACTCATCAAGTTATTCCAACCGAGACAATCAAATGTAAAAAAAAAATCGTAAAAGATAACAATGTTTAAATAAAGATTAACTCAAAGCTGAAGCAATAAGAATTATGCGGAATGTACTTTATCCTTCATCGAAATCTTAACCTTTGGAAGATAAATATGTGAACATGCCTTTCATAAATGCATAATACATCAGTATTTAACTGTGCTTGAAATAATATACAAGCATATTTGAAATTTGGCTAACATTTACACGGCTGGGGAAAAAATGTGCAAAATGGCTGATCTTGCAAGTTTTTAACAATATCTCTAAATCTTGTAGTTTAATGACAAATGTGTGTCTTGTCATGACAAGCAGACTGAAGCTATTTAAGGTGGGTATATACTTATTAACTGAAATTATGTCTTTACCATTGTACATATATTTTAAATTAATTTACCACGTAATTAATCTTGTATGCACAACCAGAAAGCTATTGGGTCATTTGCCTCCCACCAGGTAGCTCAGTTGGTGCTAATAGTACAGCATCCATCTAGAGTTCAGAGCGTTCTGAATTGGAATCCCAGTCTGGCAGTGCCTTTATCTCTCCTGTTATAACTACATTTTGTGCCCAAATAAATAGACCGAAAGAAGTTGGTCGAGTCAAGTCCCGTGAGTGTTTACGGTCGATTTAGGACTTCAGTGAGGAAGGGAGAAAAGTAGCAAAACTAGACTGGGTGATGTTCGCCCATGCCCAGGTAGCTGTTAGAGAGTCCACGGTTCGAATACCAGTCTGGCCGTGCTTTGTTAATTTTCCTTTCCTGCTTTAGGGAAATTTGGTTCAGGAGAGCTTATATTTATAACCCTACTTCATAGGAATGGTCTGTATGGCATTTATATTGTATTTGATTACAGCACCTAAACTTATATAAATGTGCAGAAAATTTGAATGGGGAGGATGGGTGTAAAATTGATGAAAATATGAGACAGTCAGTAGCTATTTACTGCGAAATAAAAAACAAAAACACATAAGATGCAAATTACAGATTGTGTACAGTAGATACTATGTTCGTCCTTTGACATTGACTACTTGACAGGGTCCCCCCTTACACACACTGAAATGAAAGTGGAAATGAGAGTAGATTTTTGCTTGAGCCATGATCTTGGACAGGATTCGTTTGTTTGAGTGGTACCTTTTACGTCCAGCATTACTACCAAGACAGCAACTCTACATCAACCTTACTAAAAATAAGTATCAGACAGATCTTTTCCCCTAATTTGGTTAAAATCCTTCAATTTTATAGAAGGAGAAATGTTTACCCCTAAATATTTCCACTATATTCACAGGGGTTTGTTACAAATGTCTATGTACATGTATGTTAAACCGATATGGGTCACAACACAAAGTGTATGTTTATGTGTGCTGTGACCCATGTCAGTATAGCTTATGTGTATTTCAGACATTTGTAACGAACCCCTGTTACCAATGTCAGTAAAGCATGTGTGCATTTTAGACATATGTCACAAACCCCTGTGATCCTGGCCCTGTACTAAGTTTTGTGGTGGTGACAACACAAATCTGCTTTGTATCTGTAGTCTACCGGAAAGTCCCCAATCTTGATTATAAACTTCCGGGTTGGAGGAGTGCAGTTTTAGTTTTTTAGTCGGCACATATAAATATCGCAGCTCTGCGTTGGATATTTCCCAGTGATGTTGTGTGTTTCTTCTGGTAATTGTCCCAAATTATGTCACTGTACTCCAGGAGTGGTCTTACTAGAGATCGGTATGCATATTCAACGTTGAAAATGGACCCCTGCAAATTATTAGAGTTTTCCATATTCAATTGGCAAAAAAGGGCAAAGTTCCTTATTCAATGTTGGAAATGGTCCCAAGAAATATTATGTCGTTTTTATAATGGTCGTGGGTCGATATTTAACGTTGAAAATGGACCCAAGAACTTTATGTCAATTTTTTTCATATTGTAATTTCAAACAAGAGACCAAAGTGGGATCTGTGTTTCCACCATCGTTATATTTTCCTTATTTCAACAAATGTTATTGCAAAAAACATGCAAAGGAATAGGGCATCAGGCAAAGCCTATATAAGCCTTCTTCTTACAACTTCAATATGCTATATGTACAGTCATTGAAATCATCAAACAGACATATAAACAATTCATACAGTGTGTTTCCATGTCCCCACCGTACCAGGTATAGTTATGATTAACCAAATCGTTTAGTGTTGAAAATGTACTCTGATATACACTGTAGTACAAATGCATTGGTTTCTTCATCACATCCATGACATCCATGAAGTAATGTGTTTATATTAAAATGGTCATGGATTATATTTTGGTTAATCAGCTGATTTCTAAGTGTCAATCGAGAATGGTTGAATAGAGGACAGATACAAAAAATAGTGTTCCGCAGTTTCCTCACCAAGGTTGCATGTGCATATTGGAGAATCTTTTAAATGGTCCAGAAAAAGGTCAGAGTTCAAATTGCTGGCTTCATTTTTGAGTTGACACATAATTACATTTATATTTCGACTGCCACCATTTGCAAACGTTTTTGTTGTAGCAGAGACAGTTTCATTATTTTTGAAGAGTAGAGCTTTAAATTGTGATAGAGAGTTTACATTGGATCAATCAAAATTGAGAGTAAATGAGTTGAATTCCCTAAATGTACTTGGAAAATAGCTACTATAATAGCTTACTGTTCTACATATTGGAGTGTTGCAATATATAGTCGTCCTTAATGGGTATCTTTCATTTTCATTGTAATATATAAACGGTTGCACTATACCTTTCAGATTTTTTTTTTTTTTTTTTTTTTTAATTTTACAACAATTATGAAACACGTCATATACCTTATCTTAATGAATCTTGTAGGCCCAGATGCTAGCGCGGATGAGTCTTAATATTGGAGGAAACCTGAGAACCCGGAGAAAACCCATGTGGTCGCATATCGGGCGGGTACCCCAAAACATTTCACGTCCGATCAGGGCATCGAACCCTGGCCGTCTTGGTGAAGGGCAAGTGCGCTATCCATTGCGCCACCAGATCACCCGACGTTACTTACCTGTTACTATTCCTAAAACCCAGGGCATCGAACACTGGCCGTCTTGGTGAAGGGCAAGCGCGCTATCCATTGCTCCACCAAATCACCCGACGTTACTTACCTGCTACTATTCCTAAAACCAACGACAGGAGATTCACAGTTGCTGTCTGCGGCATACTTGAGCATTAATGAGTACTGCCTTTGATAAATACTCAGGCATTATCATCAATGATGCAAACATCACGCCATGATCAGGACATGCTAGTGTTATCTTGCAGTTCATCAGTTGTTATCATGACGTTTATTTGTACATGTTAAATAAAACTGATTATAACATGTAAATGTCACATTCACAGCAGAAACAGTTGAATAAATAATTAAAATAGAGTGTTGTAATGTTGATTGTACTTTCTATATTATCCTCTACTGCCATCTATTCGACGCCTTTATTATATATTAAAATAAACCTTGTGACATTAGCGGGAATATTAAACGACCTCCATAACTGTTCACGTCCGATCAGGGCAGCGAACCTTGGCCGTCTTGATGAAGGTCAAGTGCGATGTCCATTGCGCCACCAGATCACCCGATATTACTCACATGTTACTATTCCTAAAACCAACAACAGGAGATTCACAGCTACTGTCTTCAGCATATTTGAGTTTAAATGAGTACTGCCTGGAAGACGTTTCTTGTGTTTAACTTAATACAGCCATATTTTCGTAACAATACGAACATATAGAACTAAAACAAAAGTCATTTGAAATTGTGTATTTAGGCAATTATTCTTGATTTGAATGTTCAAAACCTGTGTTGCTTAGAACATTTTTTACATTTAGATGTACCTGATCTTGTTCGGGGAACGGGAAAGAATAATCCTGCTGCATCCGGCTGTATGATTGTAAGAGGCGACTAATGTGAGCTCCTCTACAAAGTCGAGGGTTTGCTTTGATGGTTTTTTCTTAGGGGAAAGAAGAGAGATCGAAATTGATCCACTGCCCCTTTTGAAACACTATGCTATAATTTGTTTCTCTCTTACCTTCTCTTTTCGGCTGTGTCCCAATAGGCATCCGTCTACATATGACCCCGACTTTTGCGAGCGATGACTTCAATAAATCTCATAAATAAATTTATATTTTAAAACCTAAGGTAATCATTTCCTTCAATTCATTAGTACTCTCTATGTGATATTTTAGTTTTGTATTTTAACCTCACTGTGCGTAATAGCACTAACTGCATGGTGATAAATTATTAGTTTCATATCATTTGACTTAAGATAGGGATCCCGTTTGTCAGATGATCACCTAAAATCCGAATGATTTTTTTAGTTATATGTAAAACACAACCACCGAGTGATTTTTATACTCTGATTTGGTTTTCATATTGTCCGTTCGATCGATTGATGTCGAATTATTTCCTGTCACCTTGGTTTTTTTTCTGGTAACTTTGATATTGCTATTTCTGGTATCTTTTGTTGTATCTCTTGACATTTTTTAAGTTACATTGTGATTACTTCTCTAAGAACTCTAAAGTTTGGGCTTTGGTGACCTTTGCATTGCTTGTTTTGGCTTAGTACAGGTGGACTTGTGAAAATCTTCATCAAGAATAGCATTGAAAGAAATAATTGTCATGCCATGAAAGGTTTCCAAAAATGTAACAAAACTAAAAAGAAAAACAATACTTGTTGGAATTAGATATTGGTGAACATTCAGTTATTTAAGGGATAGAATGAAGACAATTACTGGTAACAAGCTAGGTAGTGCATGTGACGGTATACTACCTATCTCCATAA
Organism: Chlamys rubida; assembly: GCA_032359455.1. Lineage (NCBI taxonomy): Eukaryota > Metazoa > Mollusca > Bivalvia > Pectinida > Pectinidae > Chlamys > Chlamys rubida. The sequence continues at coordinate 6,797 of JAUMHH010224043.1, forward strand.
GGGAACTGTTTCCTCCGAATCGTCGGTGTTTTTTTATTTAAACATATTTTATTGCCTTTTTACATAGCAATGGAATTGGGCACAAGTTTTACAACTTATATCAAGCCCTTGTTGTCTTCCTTGTCTTCTATTAAGGGGCATTAAAGAATTCAAGAATGGTCTCCTGCATCCAAAAGTATGTGTAAGTGGCGACACATTTTGGCGACTTGCAGAACCGATCATGTGGGCCCCCTGCAGAATCGGAGGTTGCTTTTGGACAGTCAGCTTCCAAGCTCCAATGAAACTTTGTGACTGATTTTATTTTGGCATTTCAACTAAACGATATCAGTAGATACTTGGTTCTAGCAAGTTCAGCTAACACGGTAATAAATTGCTATAATGCAAATGTTAACCTGTAAATGTGTAACGTGCGTTCTTGTGTCTTATGAATGCAAACTGATTTATAAAATCTTACTAAAGTATCCACGGATTGATGAAAATGTATGTCTTAAAATACCTATCTAAAGTATAATACAAAAAGTCGAACACCCCATTATTGGTCAGCATAGATTTATTTAATAAGTTCACCCACCATTTGATTTAACCCCCTGCCAATCTCGCGAATTCAGAAAACCTTTCGAGAGAGTCAAAAGCAAAATAATGACAAAACGGTTTACTTCTTATTAATGTTATGTATGTAGATCTTACTGAGGGGTAATAGTAAAACATCCCCCAGACTAGACTAGTTCACTTCATAATATTTACTGTCAGTTTTGACCATACGGATGAAAGGGAGATAACTATGTCACATTTCTACACTAATCACTGGCTATATTGACATATGTAAGCCTGGTTAAAGATGACTGCTCCACAATCGTAGTCATACCACATCCCATCATCCACGTTAATCATGGCACAGTTCTCGTTCGTGGCGTTGTGATATTGTCCCTCTCCTGTCTTCCAGTTACTATACTCAACGGGCGAGTCTGAAACGTAATATATTTTCTTTCAAGTTAAACAAATTATTGAACGTTAAATAAGAAATTAATCACTCTGAAACTATTAGTTGGTGATTCCTTTATGGATAACCTTAAGACAAACCGGTGAAAATCATTTTGAAAAAAGGACATCGATTTTGACCAGATTTTTTTTTAGTTTTTGTTTTAATTATTTTGCGAAAGACGAGTAACGAGCTGTAGTTTTTCGTTGGATACATTTACCTCGCCTTCATTTCACTTTGAACGAAAATGTAGGGCGTTTTGGCCCCTGTATAACCATTGAAAAAAAGTGTAGTTAATTGAGATAGTATAATGGTCGAATGATGGAAGGTCCGGGGTTTGAATCCTTGTTCGGCATCATTACGTTTTTATACTGAGAAATATGATGTAGATTCCTTTTTTCTTTATATCATCTTAACAATATTTTGTTTCATAAAAGTTATGTAAAGTATGAATTTAATCTCTTTTTGAAATGATTCACCAAAGAGACAGGCGTGCATGGTAAAAGCTTCTATTGCATGGTTTTCTAGTAATGACCTAGGGACAATTTACAAAAGTGTTGTGAGGAGGCAGGACCCAAATTGGAACAGGACCAAAAACTTTTTGCAAAAATACTAATAAATCAATAAATGTGTCAACAGTTAAATTATTGCTATAATTAATCCTTATAATACATAGTTATGCATCATTTTTATAGTAGAGATGATTAACTTTTAAGGTTCAAATAGCATCAGAAGACGTATTTCAAACTCAAAATCTAGTTTTTTGTTTATGTTGTTAAAAAATGGCACGTGCGAGGATTACGTATTTTGTTACGAACTGTAGGACTAAATTCAGAATATAGAATTACTTTTATTCATTCAAATTCCAAAGATCATCATAAAATGTTAAAATGCTGACAAGGAAATGTTCGGTTGAAGCGAAAAATATTGCAAAATTCAAGCCGTGATCAGTTTCGGGTACTATCATAGCAAAAATATGGAACCCCTAATTGGTGACGTCATGGTGTTCTATAAATATCTCACATGAGCCCCGGGTGTTTATTTTGTTGGTAAGATCACACATTGATATTCTTCTTTTGATACAGCCATATTATAATTCATCCGCTGAATTTTCAATGAACTAAGAATAGAATGGTTTGATGATCCATTTTGGGTACTGTCACCTTATCCGGCAAAAAGCGTGCATGGGTTGGTAGAAATGCTACCTCTGAAAAAAAGAGTGAACAGCCATAAAAGCAGGGTCTGCTACTTGACAAAAGTATTTCTGGGGTATGAATTATGAATTGGGAAATTCCTTTATAATTACCATCAGTCCATTTCCACTGTCCTTCACTGCCACGGTCAGAAGCCCCTATCCACGCTCCCGAGTCACTCCAGTGTAGGGATTTTAGGCTCTCAAAGATGAAGTCCTGCTCATTCTGACTGTGGATCTGTAGCAAATGTCCACCTTGACTGACACATTCAGCATTAGCGTCATTCCAGGACTTCGCATCTTTCACAAACCTTATACAGCTATTTCCGTAAAATTTCACGAGGGAGGCGAGTGAATTGAAAGATGAGCAATTGTCTAAAGAAAAAGAAAATATAAATGATTGCGGTTTGACAAGGGGAATGTTATGGGAATGACCCCAACAAAATGTGATTCAGAGGCTTTTTTGGTGTTTTGTTCTGTCGACTTACTGAATCTTTGAATTCTAAAAACACATGTACAATTAAACCTCGATATAATGCCCGTCATTTCATGTTGCCACCTCGTTTACTTCCAACATATTTCCCCTTTTCTCGTTTTCTTAAGTATTTCTCTCTACTTTTCCCTCATTTATCGCCAGTTCCATTTATAACGCCAAAATGTGTAGCACTATCATGTAATGATAATGTCCAACTTTGCAAGCTGAGTTTTTTTTTCATTTTGATATATAGATTTAAAACATAACCACTGTCAACATATTTTTAGTTCGTTTAATTGCCATTTTCTGTATATATACCTAAACTTGGTACTACAATTTTCAAGTGTGACCCTGTAGCGTATAATACAACGGCCTTAGTTTGTTAAATGGTTGGTCTCCCTATGGTGTGTGGCAGTGTACCATGTGTAAAGTGTGATGATAGGGGTTCAATCTTTCTTCGATGTTTTATCAGGTTGCAAGTTTTTAAAAGACCTGTGTGCTACCATCCGGACCTTTGATTTGTTGAGTAAATCTTTATAAGACCTATTTAAAATCAATCTTTATGTGTCCTACAGCAATATATCATAAACAGTGATAATTTGAAATATATAATTTGTATCCAAATAGAAAAGAACGCATTTATTCAATTCAAATGTTGATATCATGTGTTATGCATTTGGTGATCGTACTGGCGATAAATTTACATAATACCTCAAGTTTCACGTCTAGATATTGTCGAATTTGCGGTAACAGTATACATAATAGACATGGTCATAGGTTAGGAGTTTGACGTACCCGTTGTTGTAGTCGGCATTGATGCTGGTGTTGTTGTCTGCATTGTTGTTGGTGTTGTTGTCAGCATTGTTGTTGTTGTTGTTATTGTTGTTGGTATGGTTGTTGTTGTTGGTGGTGGTGTTGTGTTTGGCGTTGTTGTTGTAGTTGGTATTGAAGGTCGATTAACCTTTTCTGAAATAAGGTGAAGTTGTAAACCTCAAAGCATTCGTACGATTTTCACTGTTGAGGATGACCAGTGACCTTTAAACTTTGAAAATGAGACTTACATGAAAAACTTTAAAGTATTCATCAACACATCAAGAGAATACCGACGTGTAAACAAAACCGTACTCAAAATTGATGTAACAAAGATTAATTATCTAAAAAGGAAAAGCGACATTGAGAACTTTTAAAAAGTACAAGGATAAATAAACCATATTTTCTGGAAGAGTAACCGTCTTCCGCATCTTCGACGATACCCACTTTATGAATCTGGTTCACGTTCAAGAAGTAATATAACGGCCTCAAAACAAGAAACATGTTAGTAACAACGAAAGAACAATGCATACTAATGACAAACTATATAAAACAGTGATATGGGAAACTTTGAAAAAGTACAAGGATAAATAGACCATATTTCCCGGAAGAGTAACCGTCTTCAGCTTTTGGCTCACGTTCCAGTAATATAACGTCCCCAAAGCAAGAATCATGTTAGTAACAACAACAAAAACAAACAATACACACCAATGAGCATAATAAAAGAACACATCTACCTTCAAACCACACAACCATTATGAGGAGAAACAAAACAACGATATGGACGTATATCCTTTTAAACAATTACTTGAAACTTCAAAAGTAAGAAGTACCAACAGAGAGAATTGTCCAATATATGAGACAATTCAAGATTGATGATACAATTGTAAATCAACGAAGTTATTTGTCTAATAAATATGGGGGGGAAAAAAGACTGAGGCCTAAACGTAAAGACATCTTGTGTCTCGTTCTAGATCAACACACATGGTACATACGATATTCACATATAGATGTGTGATGATACAGAATAGTCCCACAATCATAGTCGAACCATCTTCCATTGTCATTTAGTCGCATTAGGGCGCAGTCCTCGTACCATGCACTAGCGGATAGGTGGCCGTGAGTCGGTCCCTCACCTGGATGCCAATGACCGTAGGACAGTTTGGTACCTTTAACAGTTACAAAACACCAGTGGCAGCCGTTCATATCATGTACACAACCATAAAAATTAGTTTTACACACAAATAATTGATCAGCAATGCATAAAGAACGATTTGATAGAATTATTATAGGAAAAACAGTGTTAGAAAAGATTTGATATAGAAATATTCCAAAAAAATAAAGGACGGCTACTAGAATGTTTGTTTACAGTTTAAAGGAAGAGTATTATCATGCATCTCCATTAATTTGACTACCAAAATTTAAGCATAGAGCAAAATATGCATCCCGTTTACAAAATTCTTACCTAGATTTAGATCTTCCAGCAATTTGTTATGATAGAATTAACTTCAAAAACTAGCCAAAAAAAGGTTCTGATTATCATTAAAGTTTGCGAACGTGCGTAGAGAGTGATTTTTGGACAATGTTGTTTAGTAGATATACTTTTTATTGATAGAATATTTTTTAAGGTTCATGATGTAGCAATACAGAACAAATGTTGAAATACTCTTGGACAACTCGCTCGGTATACAGGGTGAACTAGGAGGAGAATATTAACGATTGACATCATATCATTTAATTAACTATAGCGAACTGTGCATGTAAACGTCAAGTCATT
>JAUMHH010224054.1:0-12027 GCA_032359455.1 Chlamys rubida
CCTTCTTCAAGGCCTGTGCCACAGATGAGCAGAATATCTAAGAATGCAGGTCCGAGCTGGCCTTTTGTCCATCCCTGAAAATATAAAGACGTTGCCATTTAAAACGGTCTTTGGCTTGAAGGCTCGCCAACATATATGATAGATTCAACAGAGTAAAAGAGTAAGTTCATGTTAATCTCACATGCATGCATAACTAGCAATATGCTTTTGTAGGAAATATCAAAATATTTACAAAGCTGGTACATGTAACGTATAGCTATATACTCCTTTTCAGGTTGGCTGGACAGTATAATTTGGCTAATGATACCTTCCCTATTCCGCGGTATTTTCGTGAGAGAGTAAACAAATGTAACCGACAACTTTTAGCAATAATTCACATTTCTCGACTAGTACATGTAGTTAAAGTTACCGTTCCGCTACCTGCCGAAAAAATAACTGCTAAAATTGAAGGTAATAAATATATATGAAATGCATATTGGTATTAAAAGATATAAAACTCCAATTACTAATATTCATGTGCAGTATAATCGTGCAAAGCCTTTTCTCTGACTGCTTCTTATCTCACAAGGTACAGAGTTGAATTCATGTTTACGTTAACATCATGCATAAGCGATTTCATATGATACCATGAGAGCAGAAGTTAACACAACATAACATTACTGCAACAATATGTTCGACGGGTCAGAGGTTATGTTTACACAATAAACGTGTTTTCATTTTTATTGAATAATATCTATAACATCACTTCATTTATGAAGTAGTGTTAACTAAATAAAATAATTCTTAAATGGAAGAAGCGTGTCAAAAGTTGACAAGGGAGATCGTCAATGTCAAGGGATCCATTGGGGTATGAGAGAAATTAGAAAATATAATTTAAGTCCTTTATGTTTTATATCATTGACACCCTGCGTGTGGTATTATCGTAGATAATAACTTGTTCTATGTAACAAAATAAGGAATGTCAGTTTTATCCTGCTGATAAGAAAAAAACAGCGAAAGTAAACAACACGGTACCTTTAATATAATTGATTGATTCTAATAAACAGAGGATAGCTCTGATTTGTATATCGTGACTGACTATTATATAAATGATGGTTTTCTACAAGCTTCTCTTATCTATTCGTTTGATGATATTGTTCTGCAATTAATATGAATGCATTTCTCATCATTTAGCAAAAAGGAGATAAACAACATTTTGACTTCATTTTAATTGTGTCTTTGGGTTACAATATGTTATTGTGTTAATGAATTAAAAAATAACTAACACGCGGACTTTAAATATATATATAATTGAAATAATTGAAATAGTCAAATGTTGCCGACTAACCTAAATGCTTCTTTATATCTAAAACAAATATGCAGTTTGAAATTGTTAATGAATGACATGATATTTGGACTTTATTAGTGACAATAAAAATTAAATGTATAAACGACAATAGAATACGTTTTTAACAAAAACTCTATTAGATGGAAATGTCATTTTAGAAAGTTCAACTGATGTTGCTTTGTAACGTAAATAACTATGCTATTACGAAATAAAGTATCTCTAAAATGGTATGGATTTGATAATATAGTAATGTAACTATTCATCCGTTAATCGTAATTAGCTAAGGTAACAGAGACGCTTCCTCGATAAGGTTACGAATAGATTTGCTGTATCTCACTTCATGCCGTACGAGGAGACTATTGTGTCACACACACAAGTACGAACTGACAACAAGGTATTTCTTCTGTACCGGCTACTAACAGTACTTTGAAGACACCAAAATCGACCTGTTGCGCCAATTATAACACTCGGGATCAACATTTGTTGTTTTCTATCTTACCTACCCTCTCCTTTCGGCAGTGTCTCTCCTGGCACCCGTCTTCAAATCACCTTAACTGTTGGTTAATGTTCAAACCTCATACACATAAACAGACAGACATATAATAACAATTAAGAGGGCTTACCCCCTTTTCGCGCAGCTCGGCTCTGAATGGTGGCTGTTTGGTTATAAGGTCATTTTGAAGTAGCACTCATATCCTCAGCGTTGTCTCCAAGAAGGAATAGTTACAACACCTGTCAGCAAAACCAGTTTTGTTTTCCGATAATAAGTTTTGCTTTTTTCCTCCTGGTATACATTATCAACCCCTTAATTATTTATAGGCTGTTTGCATTGATCGTATTCGTGTCTGTCCCACTCAGGGTGAACCTACTACAAACTGATATAATATCTATCGTTAAACTGTTGGCGATAAGTATGGCTTCGACTTATAACCCTGTACTTTATTTGTGTCAGTTTATGTTCCATAAACGCCAAGAGTCATGACCTATGACCCTATTGATTAAACAAACTGTGTAAAAGGTCATGCTTTCATATCTACAGTTGTTTTATTCAACCTTGTAAAGAGATTTCTTGTTTGAAATGACCCCATAAAAGGGGAATAAACTCTTAATTGGACAATTTTAATTGTTACATATAAACTACATTTGACTAAAGTTGATTTACTTATGGAGCTCTCCACTATAATAGCATGTAACTCGCAACTGGAAAATTGCTATTAATAACTTTGGGAGAATGACATATGAGTCACATGTTTGTTCAATACATTTTTTATAAAATTGTAAATGTTAGATTAATAAGCTATACATATTAAATGCAATTCATTGGTGGTAATGAGATACATCTTACGAATCGTTGTTACGTGAACCAGACACTTCAATATACTCGATTGCTATCCAATAATTACTCTCATTTTGTACATAAAATGACCAAATAGAGTATGGACTACATAAACCGGACGCAGTTGTCTATCTTTGGCATGTCACACAACAAACACGTTTTCTTATGTCCTAGAACCGACATATTAATAAATCGCCTTTTTCTGAATTTAAAGCTACCATAGCGAATTTCATTTAAACTATTTGGCGAAAATAAATGTTCTGAAGAAATAAACAATAAGTATTTAAAATGCAACCTTATGTGTGTCCATGTGCAACAAGTAGAGCAGACCGCAAGGAGGAAATTCCTCTGGCGACTATGCATAGGCCATACCTACATCACACATAGTTAGATTATACGTATGGAAGACCAGCTTTGTTGCCATGCATGTTATCAAAATTTTCAATCAAACATTTTATGATAGAATGAGCTGATTTCAAACAAATATGTAAAATATCCTATAATGTACCGTCTTTGAAAAGTTTATATTCTTTGCAATTAATATGTATGACTATTTACATTCCATTGAATTTTACGATAACATACTATGTATTGTATAACCAATTCGTTGGCTACTGGTGTATTTATTTTGTTTTAGTTTTATGTGTTCATTTTTATAAATGTTTATTTCCACGGTGTTATTTCGCCCTAAATAACTCATATTTTCGATGGGCCGTTAAGCAATACAAAAACCAAGAAACAAAATAAACAAATTAAATTGTCCTTCTTATTCACCATTCCTAGTTCCATGTCGTATATGGAATGATATTCGTAAGGAGAATGTGTTTTCGCCTCCAGGATATCATAGACGGTTAGGATGTCCTTCAGTTTTGTTTAGCTGCCAAGAGGAATCTGCGGCGTATTGAGTTCAAATAATTTTTGAGACTAGATGAGAAACAAACAACTTTCAACGTTACCATTAATTATTCAAAGAGTTTATAACGCAATGCAATGTACTTACATGCGTACACATCTTGGGTGTCAGAATATTATCAGAAACTGCCAATAACGAAGTTATATTATTTATTATTTTAACCTTGGTGTGTATACAGGTATATGATCTGTATGTTATCTGTGCGTATTTACAACATTTCATTTAAAGTGCCGTACCACTTGAATACTACAAAGCTGAACAAAAACGTTAATAATACGCAAAATAAACCATATCATGGCTCTCCTTTTGATAAAAACATGTTTTTTTTTAAATTGTCGATAACAGTACAATGGATGCCGCTTACATTATAATATAATGAGATATATCAATTCATAAGAAAACATCACTATCAGTTATTTCAAGATTTTAATAAATGTCAAAACCCATCTAAGTATCGGTTAAGCAAAAGGGCTACTAGAGCGTCGCAAATGACCTCCCGACTACGGAACAATGGAACAATGCGTACCTTGGCTAAAACACAAAGATACATAGCCTAGAATTGGCATGGGAAGTGATGATATAACTTATTACGTAGTCAAAAGATTTTAAAGCAAGTACAGTACATTGAATAATTTCAGAGTGTAATTGTGGACAACTGAGAAGTGTAACCTTAACGCTTTTATTTGCCTTCCAAGGTGTTCTCTCTTCTTTCCTTCTTATTTGTAGAAACTGAACGCAATGGGTCGATGACAAAGTGTAACTAGGGAAACACGCTAAGATTTTGGTGATCTAAAATATAATATTTATCGAGAGTTTCCGGAATCTTAAACGTCACTGTGATCCGACTCCTCATCTGTACTTTTACTGGAAGCGTCATCATCAATATCATCATCATCATCATCCTCTTTACTAATATTCTCCTCACTTTTCGATGACAATTCCTCTCCTGAATCGGATTCCTTACTAACGTCAGCGCCGCTTTCCTCTTCTTCACTGCTTTGATAATCCTGACTACTTTCTGACGAATATCCGCTACTACTTTCATCGCCATAGTCAAAGTCCATGGCACCATAATCGGTATGGAATAGGTAATCATCATACCCCATATCGTTCTCGTCGGAATAGTCGTACAAGTCTTTGTCTTTGTCGTCGTTGTCATCATTCCCACTACCCGTTTTGTTACTATTACTCACATCATCATCATCCTCGTTACTGTCCTTTTTATTATTACTTGTTTTAGAAGCCCTCCACTTTCTAATGTCAGTGTCGTCGTTTCCTTTTCCATTACCATCTTCGTCGTCATCGTCCTCGCCATCTAATTTTGGCGACTTATTCTTGTTTCGTTTTGAGGATCTATAACATTGTATGTATTTCAATTTGTATTTCAGGTATTTCTCGTGATATCGCAAATATTTTTCATAGTATCGATATTGTCGACGAAACTTAGGACGAGGTCTTCTTCGACTGGCAGGTTTATCGTCTTCTTCACTACTACTACTGCTGCTGCTGCTGCTGCTGCTGCTGCTGCTACTACTACTACCTTCACTGCTAATACTAATACTCTCACTTCTGCTACTGTCAGTGCTACTGCTGTCAGTCTTTACATTGTTCTTGTTACTGTCATTGGTATCGTCGTCCTTGCTGTCGTCGCTATTTGAACTGTCCTTGGCTTTAGCCTTTTCTTTCTTGGTTAGGCATTGCTTCTTCTTCGTTTCTTTTTCCTTCGTTTCTTTTTCCTTCGTTTCTTTTTCCTTCGTTTCTTTTCCCTTCTTTTTCTCTTCAGGTTTGTTTCTCTTACCGTTAATTCTTCTATTTGTCCCTACGTTAAAACCGGAAAAAATGCTCAAGATGTAAATGTCAACAGATCAGGTTTATCATCAATTTAAAATGAATATCTATTTCATATGGGTTTAATTATGACTTAAACAGGCCTAGCCTGATGTCCAATCCAATTGATAGTCTATAGAATATGTTGAAATGGAAATTGAAATGAGTTAAATTTATAGTAATTGTTTAATAGTTTGGTCAATATATTGATTTTCTGGAACAGTATTGATATCATAAAGACGAAAAATAAAATGACTATCAAATATATGTTAAGTATTTCATTATGTTTAACTATTTATAATTATACTTGCATATTAGCATGACACCACAGGAGAGTACATGTACATACATTGGATGTACAGGCTTTATCACTAAACCATATAACGTATATAAAACACTCACTCAACCTATTCTTTCTTATCCTTCGTCTGCTGGAATAACGTTTCCTAGACCTCGGTGGCGGCCTCTTCCGTCGACGAGCCCTTGGGGAATTTCTTACTTTGTACACCGTTTTCGACCTTGACTTGTGGACCACGGTTGACCTTGACCTGGATTTGCGACGCCTTGCTTTGTACCGTCTTCTTCTGTGCCTATATCGAGACGGAGCTTCAAAGTAAGGGTAATCTTGCGCGACCTCGTTTGGGTTGGCAGCAAGTATCTCATAACCTGTCTCACCTGCCAAGCTGGACTTTACGATTTCTGGTGTAGGGGTAGACATACTGTCGCTATTGTCCGTACGTTCTGTCTCCTGACCTGAGAATATGGAGGAAAGATCGATTCACTCATTGTGTCACAGGTAGCAACATGTATGCAAACAACAGGCGTGGCAGAATACAGCGGGCCAGGTCAAGAGAAGCAAGCTCCCAAAGCGCGGAGGAATGGATTAACGGAGGCAGGTATTATACTAAGTTCAGATTAGCGAATAACATCCTTTATAGAAAAAAAGTGGTGCGATAAGTAAATATTTAATAAAATCTCGGTGCACTTCATGCATCCCGAAGTAGCTGAACTCTCCTCACAAAACAATATGTTTGATATGTTATATCTTAATTCAACGCATGTAATATTTACCTGCTAATGTAGCATCAACCTTAGCAGCAGATTCTAAAAGGAAATGATAAATCAATTTAATGTATAGAACATTTTCTTTTCGTTATAGTTGTGTTAGTTTGAACCTTGAATTATTTGAACCTATACCCTGAGGGTATTTGTAATGTCAGGTTTGGTTTAGTATTGTTTAACGTCCTATCAACAGCTATGGTCATTTAAGGATGGCCTTCCCTGTGCGTAAGATGCATGCGTGTAGTGTATGCGTGTGTGTTTTGGGAGGCTGCGATATGTTCGTGTTTGTATCCTTGTGATAGCACGGAACTGATGCCGACTTTATAGTGCTACCTCAGTATTTGTAATGTAGCTGCAAGAACTTAAAAGGGCCACTGCAGGTCATGCAGGTAATGTCATTGTTCGTTGATCCTTTTCTTTTCAAATAAATTGAATTAAATTGAATTAAATTTCAGATAAAGTAAATTTTAATATGCACCGTCTTCCTTGAACATGTCTTCTACCGACGGGTTGTTCTGGAAGAACTTGAGTACCTCAAGTTTTAATTTATCCATTTCTGATAGATTGTCTTTACCGGCCTGGTCACTAGCTTGCGGGATATCTGCAATAGATAACAGTTGCATAGAGTATACACCTTAGATCATGCATATGGTGTTAAAAATGACACTATTTTTCAATTGTTCTGCTTGGCAACTTGTTTTAGCGATTGATTATTAGGAATGAATTGTATTACTCATATATAAGTGATTGCAATGTATATGCAGTTTGATAAGAATCGTTGAATCTACACATCCAATGTAATTCCTTAAAACCTACGTCAATAGACCATGCTAAACAAAACAACATTAGTAATGCAGATTGTGTATAAGTGTTACCAACACAAAGTTTGTTTCGTACTGTTATATTATTTACCCTGAGTAATGTGCGGCATGTTCAAACTTGGTGCAGGAATACCAAATTATCAATATTATATTGATGCACAAACATATTGGTGCACAAATGTGTAGATTCACAGATTCTTACCTGCGCTCATTGGGTGGTCTAACGGATTGTCGACAGTTATAAACTCCCTGAGTCGTGCAAGAATGGCTTGGATGTTTGATGTGGGTTTTTCAACCTTTTCTGGTTCATTTGTAAGGCAGTCGTCTTCATCCGTCGGCGGAACCGTCGTTATATCATTATTATTCGTGAAATAATTATCTAACGATATTCCTAAAACCTCGAACTTTTTCTTTAAGACCCCGATATAATTTGTAACTTCTGCCTTACTCATCTTTGATCCTTTACGTCTGGCCTCCGATCCCGTCTCGCCAGCTCCAGTCAGTGATTTGTCTCCACTGTATGGGGCCTGTATACAAATAACGTATACAGAGACAGTAAGATACTTGCCTACATTTATGTAAGCGTCTTTATTAATATCTGTAAATGTGCGGTACACATGACAGTCACGATATACGTGATATCAAAGGTTAATTTTCACTTGCATTAATTTACAAAACAGATTTTAATTAACGAAAACCACTGATTATAATGTTTACCGCATTGACATATTTTATCTACGTTATATCTTATAAATATAGATTTAAAATTACCAAGTGTAGCCTTGCTGTATACGTTTACCAAACCCGGATGTTTGATTGATTGATGTCCAAAACATGCCAACAACTCTTTATTAATATACTTTGAACATATTTGTCCATTTGCATTTTTCTTTAGTTCCGGGTTCGTTATTACAGCCTATGTTCTTCGTCAAATATGGTAATCTATGTTCCCGCTTGAGTATTAAAGCCTTTAATTTTAATACAGTACATTTTGTATTTCAGTTTAAGATTCTTGTGGGGCCTAACGTGTTATGTAATTAATTTTGCTTTCGTTATCATATTTTGGTGTAACAAAAGTCAAATGTAACAAGGATGGTCTTTGAACCTACGGAATCACATCACCTGTTAAATATCAACATATTGATTGGGATACAAGTTTTCATCATCAGTATAGGTTTCCAACTTTTCAGTCACATAGTGTTGAAGATCGACGTTGTCTATACGGAAGTGGCTTATTGGTTAATGTAAAGGTCGTGCACTTTGTCCGAATCAAAATGCAACGTCACAATGTTTTATGACGTCCTAAAAATGACACAGTTGTAATCAAGTCATGCTTCTGCCAAATTATTTTCCTCGTGCAGGAGAAATAATTTGTAAATAAGTTTTTTCTTAACCAAACAAAATGACACAGTTTATTTTGATTGATCCTCGTGTCTGTCTCTCGTAAGATCATTAGTTTGCGTACCTTTGGAATCATTTTAATGTAAATGGTACAAATAAGCATGTGACAATAACTTAATACAAGGCAACATTCTGACTGGACTAAGAGTTGCTGATAGCGCAACAGAAAAAATGAAATCGTCTAACTTATGGGTAATGTACAACAGAAAACATGAAATCGTCTAACGTATGAGTAATGTACAACTATAGATTGTTTTGTTTGATATTTTTAAAAATAAAGATCATACATCTGAAGAGATAAACTCTTTCTCCAACAGGTTTTTTAATGTTCGTGTATATATAGAAATGCCTTATTCTCAATTTGTTTATGGTACCGAGACATGAAGAAAAAAATAAATTACAGGAACCTTCATGTAAATGATGGAAACCGGAGAAAATGTAAAACAAACAGGATGCAACACTCATTGCTATGCTGATACTAAGCTAGGGAGACGATAACAGGTGGGAATGGAATGTATTTTAGGTGTTCTACTGATGTGACATTCAAATTGACCTCAGCATCTGGATCATGAAAAGTGACATTAATGTATGTTTTCGCAAAGAAGTAACCTCTCCTACAGTTTACAAGATACTTCCATTGACCAGGTAGGTCAGTTCATAAGAGCGACAGCATAGCGACCAAAGGCCCATGGTTCGAACCCTCATCTAACCATGATGTATTTCTTTATACTCAGAACTGTTATTGTTGTATTTTAGTTCATTTTATTTTTTTCTCAGGTCCCGCATGTCATGTCTTTCTTTCAAGACATGATCTATCAAAGCTATCATTTTGTCGGATAATACAGATTCCAATGAGTAGTAACATGTTTTACAATCGGACGGGGGTCCTTAAACCGAAACATTTAAAACAGTCAGTGTGGATACTATGACACCTGGCTATTGACATCACGTCTATTGTCAAGACATGTTCACTACATTTTCAATGTACCTCAACTGATCCCAGACTGAACCCGAAATCGCCTCCATGGTCGCCCACGCGCTCCGATGCAGGGAACCGAGATATCTGAAATAAAACAAAAATCTAATAAACGACAATGAAACACGCATTTAGACTTACTACCAAGTTATTTCCTTTGTATTTACATCAGAAATGTGTATTTGTTTTCATTGCAACCTAATGCTTCTATTTTACAGCTTTATCAGCATAAACAATTCAGGGGTCAGGGACATACAATGGTAAGCATTGTCAAGTGCTCACGACATCACTGATAAGTACGATTTGACACATTGTATATTAATATATACAAGTTAATTTGTATAAGAGTTTGTAATATTTACACATATATGAAGACACCTTGTTAACACTCGACAAATTGTATTAGTAATACTTTCAAGAGTTCTCTCCTTGTGGAGGCACTGACAAAAAAAACTCTGTTATATTGGCGCCCACGTAGGGACCTCTGGTTTACTGGTATTATACTCTAACGAATGAGCTGAGGAGAAGCTTTCCATACCACAGTGGGTTGGACGCTACTAGTACTTTACAATGGTGACAAGTACAAAACAATAGGAAATCTATATATTGAACATTAATATAAACACACAAGCTGACATGATACGCATCTCGTAATACTCTGGTATGTTACATGCAATGCAAATAACGACTTTCGGTAATTTTCAAGACCAGTGCCATATCTAGGCGTCGAATTCACGATCTCAAAGATGTACACCATCACACCCTCTGCCCGAGAAATATTAGTTATTTTAACTTTAACACCGCCGCCACCTTCTAATCAAGGAAGCTTGAAGGTTCCAATGAATATTAGGCTCTCTTTTTGTTACGTTCCATGAGTGGAATATAAAAAAGACATTGATCAAGTAAAGCCTCATTCTTCACTGATGTACAAAATAATATATCTTCACAATGTCATGTGATAATTAAAGATGATGTACGAACGGTACACTGTACTTTCAACTCACTGCATTCACAGTTGCAGATATGGTATATAACACAAGAATTTACGTAGCTATAAAATCGACAACATTTCAGCTGTAACACAATTATTTATTGACGGAAACAGAAAATGCCGTAGCCGTGTCAAAATGGTGCACATTCTTATTGAAGAGTTGCGGGTTCGAGTCACGTCACAGCACTGTGTTGGATATATGAACAAGATACTTTGATTGGCTTGTTCCAGTCTACTCAGCTGTAAATGAGTGGATAGGCAGTGCTATAATTGATGAATAAGACTTGTTGAATGCTAGCTGTGAGAGCCGAAATTGCAGCATCGGCTGTATGCTCAACAGGGAGTTGAGAAAGATATTGGCCCTATAACCACGGATAGTAATGTGTGAACCGCTTTGAGACGACCTACGAACTAGGTTGTGATAAAGCGGTATATGAGAACCTGTAATTATTATCTTTATAACTACTGATTTTACAATTAATCCTGCTCTCTGATTGGTCGAATAGTTAACAATAACAAAACTATGCTATATGTCACAATAGAAAAAAAATAATCAACAATATTTTCACAGTATAAGGTCATATTTCGCTAGTGAAAATTTGACAGAACAAGTTGTTTTGCAGACATTATCCACCTTAAAAACTTAATACAGCGTTCTGTATCGGACCTGAATTGTGTGATTGAATGCCCTATGAAAAGAGCTATTAAAACACCTCACATATTTAAAAGTTTGCACAGTCGTTATCAAGTCCTGCAATTTGACTTGAAGACAGCAAACGTTGAATGTCTCTAAATCAGTTGTGACGTTAGGTCATCTGCATGCGAAGTTATTTTTAATAAGACCTATGCACATACAGCTTTAATATTTTAAGTATACATTGCAGACTAAATGTCACGGGTTCGTCCCTGCTTCAGGGATATAAATTCACCACTGTCAGCTTATAATGTATACAACATGACACACGAATACATTGCAGCTTTGTAAATGGCACATGATCAACATGTTTAAATTTTTTACAATTGAAACCATATATTATTTAATTCTTTTTGTTCTTTGTTCTAGAAAACAGGACATCCGCCCCGACAGGATCTAAATGGACTTGGTGCATGAGTTAGACATCATGTTAAATCATCCTTAGGCGATCTCAAAGGCCAGGTTATAGTGTTACGTGTGGCACTGCAGCATTCAAATATACAGCAGCAACTAATTATAATAATTCGAGGTTCTTATATACCGCTTATCACAATCTAGTTTGTAGGTCGTCTCAAAGCGGTTCACAAATCAGTAACCGTGGTTATTCCGTCTTTGCGTATTGCAGAGTTATCTGCTCTTATGAGCAGGTATTGATTGTTACGTCATTTGTTTGTGAGAG
>JAUMHH010224065.1:0-12027 GCA_032359455.1 Chlamys rubida
AAAATGAACTGCTTCTTCGCAGTTCATAAAATTTGTCTCAAGACCCATTGCGGTTTATACCCCATAAACCTCAACAAAACAGAATTCAATCCTTAAATGTATTCTAAGATCTTGTCACTGGTATACGTTTCTCGAGAGTGGTATATAATATACCTCGTCGTTAAGAACCTTGTCATTGGTTTCCGTTTCCTAGGAGTGGTGTATAGTCAACGTCTTCTATGATCTTGTCACTAGTATTACTGATTACCGCCATCGGGAGTGGTGTATAATCAACGTCGTCCAGAACCTTGTCACTAATTTACGGTCCCAAGGGGTGGTGTAATTGTCAGTAGTTTAGTTTATGGGCGGATCGGTCGAGTGGCGAACATTCCGGCCTTCCTCGCAGGCGGCCGGGGTTCGATCCCCGAAGTCCTGGTACGCATGGATATTCAGAGAAAGTGTTTTGCTCCTGCCCACACAACTCCAACAACCCAGGTGGAGTATAAATTGGTCTGGGGTGGATGTTGCGGTATCTGTGCTGCAGCATTCAAGTGAGTTGGCACTATAAATGTTGCCGTTGAAAGCACGGTACGTCCCACTACATACACGCAGGCACACACATATAGGAAGATATTAGGACTAGTAGTTAGCGCCTGATAAGGCAGCTCCTGCGAATTCCTCAAAATTGTATCGATTAATGTATATGCTTATTGTATTAATTGTATATCTATGTACTGTTAAGCACTGTAGAGTGGCTTATGTTAGCTAGATAGGTCGCTATACGCACAACGTTACACGATGTGCGGTGTGCGCACGATGACGATGTGTGCACGATGTGCGAACGATAAAAATTGGACGAGCATTGCTTGCGTACATTTGTGCGCACGGTGGACGAACGTTTTGCGATAACAATCGTGGTTGGTGTAAACTGAGGAATGGCCTAACAATATAAACCGTTTCATGTTTAAACATGTATGTTTCTATACTTTCTTAAATTTAGAAATGGTGTTTTCGGTGTTTTTTAAATGATCTTAATCGATACATGCAAAATTACAACACAGTCCCGTATACAGTTTTACATAGCCACTTTGTACAGGTACATGTACCTTGATCGTAGTTTTCCTCACCCGGGGCACTTACATAACTCGTCGGGGTGTCAAAACCCAGGTGAAGGGGAGCTATAAACCAAACCGAATGCAAATAACAAATACTTAACGTCTAGTTGTGTTTTCATAACTGTCATACGGAATCACATAAGCAGCTCTATGTGTCTGGCACGTGCACAGGCCAGGTAAAACTCATCAAATTGTTATTTACCTGTTCTGTTACCTTTGAGTCGAACCCATTCTTGACAGTCTAAACGGTCAATGTAATTCTGTGTAACACGCATTGTAAAATTGTACATAATCTTAATTATATACAGCCTACATTATTGCATACGAGCATTCCGTATTTTTTTCATTCTGTAATATTAATTTTAAAACAAATTGTAACGGAGAGAAGCGCACAACGGGGCGAACGACTGTTAAATCGCACAATTGTGTGCACCATGTGCGGACGGTGTGTGAACGATGTATGATCGATATGCGCACGCTATTTTTGGTGCGTTGTCCGGTCACACAACTGTATATTGTTCCTTAGAGTGGTGTGTAGTCAACGTCGACCAGAGACTTGTCACTAGACTAGTATACGATCCTCAGCAGTGGTGTATAATCAACCTCTTCTATGACCTTGTCACTAGTATACGATCCTCAGTAGTGGTGTATACTCAACCTCTTCTATGGCCTTGTCACTAGTATACGATCCTCAGTGGTGGTGTATACTCAACCCCTTCTATGGCCTTGTCACTAGTATACGATCCTCAGTGGTGGTGTATACTCAACCTCCTCTATGGCCTTGTCACTAGTATACGATCCTCAGTAGTGGTGTATACTCAACCTCTTCTATGGCCTTGTCACTAGTATACTATCCTCAGCAGTGGTGTATACTCAACCTCATTTGTACACGATCAGCTTGAGTGGTTTTTAATCAGCGTCTTCTATAATTTTTATCCCTAATATACGGTTATCGAGAGTGGTACTTTGACATCTCGTCCAGAACAATGGCATTTGCATACGTCTTTAGGAGTGGTTTAAATTCGTTGTCGTCCAGAAATTTGTCACCAATACGATCCCTTTGAGTGGTATATAGTCAACGTCTTTTATGATCTTGTCACCAGTATACGGTCCTCGGGAGGGATGTATAATCAACGTCGTCCTAAAATTGTCACTACTTTACGGTCCCCAGGAGACGTCGTCCTAAAATTGTCACTACTTTACGGTCCCCAGGAGACGTCGTCCTAAAATTGTCACTACCTTACGGTCCCCAGGAGACGTCGTCCTAAAATTGTCACTACTTTACGGTCCCCAGGAGGGGTAGTGTATAGTCAACGTCGTGTATAACCTTATCATTTGTATACGATCCGCATGAGTGGTATGTAGTCAACGTCATCTATAATGTTGCCACTATTTAATACGGTCCTCAAGAATGGTATAAAGACATTTCTTCTAGAGCTGTGCCATTTGTATACGGTCTTTAGGAGTGGCGTAAATTCTTTTTCGTCCATAACCTTGTAACAAATACGGTCCCTATGAGTGGTACATCTGTATATAGTTCACGTTTTCTATGACCTTGTCACCAGTTAATCAACGTCGTCCAGAAGCTTGTCACTGGTCGGTTCCAAGGGGTGATGAGCTCTGTCATTTGTAAACGTCTTTAGGAGAAGTGGCGTAAATTCTGTTTCAACCATAACCTTGTCACCAATACGGTCCCCATGAGTGGTGCGTAGTCAATGCCATCCAGAACCTTGTCATCAGTATACGTTCCTCGGGAGTGGTGTACAGTCAACGTCGTCCAGAACTTTGTCACTAGTATACGGTTCCAAGGAGTGGTGTAAAATCAACGTCTACATAACCTTGTCACCATAGCATACAGTTCCCAGGAGTGGTATACAGTCAACGTCATCTACGACCTTGTCACTAGTATACGGTCCACGGGAGTGGTAAATGATCAATGTCGTCCTGGACCTTGTCTTACCCATCATGTAGTAGAACGTGCTGCAGACGAAATGGGGTTTTTTGGCGTAGGGGTATCTTTTTATATATGATTCAATGGTAAGTAACGACAGATATATCGAAATACATATAACTGCTTGAAATGTAAACATGCTTGCATGCATTGCCTCCATAGAATACGTGCTTGTGAAATGAGACATAATGTACATGTATATGTATGTGGAATGTGACCCTCGTTTTACGTAAAGGACGATCCAGAATTACGTATACTCAGGGACGTATAATATACTGTCCCTGGTATACTGTAATTATACACCAAGGACGCCTTAAATAGCTTTGTTAATTTATCCAGCACGCAGGTAAAAGATAAATATGATTCCCACAGTGCGTTTTAGATGAAGGCCGCATGGATAGCTAGTCTTCCCTCCATACCATTTCATTTATCAATACTGTACCGATCTGATAAAAAAAAATCAAAAGCTATCTCATCGATTCCTTAATTACATAGAGTCAATAATATTAGATTATTTGGTCTGCTGCATTTTTAATGATTTAAAAACACGATGCTGAGAGATGTAGCTTGTTGACGCAAGCCCTACATGAAGCTATAGGCGGTCGATACTGGCCTGTGTGTGTGTCGGTGTGATGCGCGTAGTATATTTCTACTTCTCAGCAACAGTATTCCCACAGACACGAGAGCACGTGCCGGCACTAGATACACACGTGTTGTGACAATAGGAATTGATATTGGATATTAATATTTCATCGCTAGTATGACTGTTTTCACGGGAGCAAGCTGTTCCCCATAGCGGCTCTCCCCCACGTGGTATTTGTGACCAGCAGACGTATGAGGTATAGTATAGCTTCAACGTCTTACATACTAAATCTAGTATTGTCTTATTTGGAGGGCACTCATTGACACTGTAGTTACTGTATTCTGGTGAGGGCGTATCTCTCTCTATATATATATTACTGTATTCTGGTGAGGGCATATCTCTATACATATATATTACTGTATTCTGGTGAGGTTGCATCTCTATATACGTATATAACTGTATTTTGGTGAGGGCATATCTCTATACATATATATAACTGTATTTTGGTGAGGGCATATCTCTATACATATATATAACTTATTTTGGTGAGGGCGTATCTCTCTCTATATATATATTACTGTATTCTGGTGAGGGCATATCTCTATACATATATATAACTGTATTTTGGTGAGGACATATCTCTATACATATACAATGTATATAACTGTATTCTGGTGAGGGCGTTTCTCTTTATATATACTGTATTCTGGTGAGGGCTTATCTCTATACATATATATAACTGTATTTTGGTGAGGGCATATCTCTATACATATATATAACTGTATTTTGGTGGGGTTGTATCTCTCTATACATATATATAACTGTATTCTGGTGAGGGCGTTTCTCTCTATATATACTGTATTCTGGTGAGGGCGTTTCTCTCTATATACATGTATATAACTGTATTCTGGTAAGGGCATATCTCTATTCATACTGTATATGTAACTGTATTTTGGTGAGGTTGCATCTCTATATACGTATATAACTGTATTTTGGTGAGGGCGTATCTCTATATACGTATATAACTGTATTTTGGTGAGGGCGTATCTCTATATACATGTATGTATATAACTGTATTTTGGTGAGGGCGTATCTGTGTATGTACATAAGTTTACTGTATTCTTGCGAGGGCGTGTGGCACACTTTTATTATAATAATATTGTTATATATATTGCATAATTTGTACATGCCGTGTTTACATGAACAACAACAGTATAGATATTCATCACTACATTTATTCACATTTTTCTATTAAATCGCTTGACCTCCCGTATTCAATATGAACAATAATTAGCCTTCGGTTATTAGCTAATCGAGACAATATTTTGTTTATTTATTTTATGATGCAGTATTATTTCAAAGTGACTGTTTTTCTTCGTAGTATGTTGTGATGAGTGTATATATATAAGTGTCATGTTTCTGTCTTAAAAAGTTGGCAAGTTGTCCTGAAAATTTGACAAATTCCTTTGTGTGCACTATCGTTGTTACTTCTTTGCCTTTAAATCATATATACATTGTACATATATTCTCTGAGCGCGCGCGCCACATGGTCTTACTTCTCTTGTATTTTGCTGATATCAATAAGGTTATTATGTTGCATGTATGCATATACATCCCACTAGCTTGTAACAACGCCAAACGAGTGCTTAATCTTGGACATCAAAGGTAGTTATTTATTTTCCCCACAAATGGTAAAGTGTACACATTTTTTTCTGAATTTACTCAATAACCCTGTTAGATTTTTGTGAGCATCTTGTTCTACACTTAACACTGAACAGGAAACAATGACATCCATTTCCAACTGAGAGGGGTTTGTAACGTCATTCACCGTACATGTCTTTTCAAAATATATGTAAAATATCTGTTATTGATGATAATTTGAACTTGGTTGGTAAACGGATTTGGTTTGATTTTTTTGCATTTTACGTCTTATCAACAGCTATGGTCATTTAATGATGTGCCAGGTTTTGGTGGTGGAGGAAAGCCGGAGTTCCCGAAAAAACCCACCGACCTAAGGCTAGTACCTATAGTTAGTTAATGGAAGACACATTGCAAAATTGGTATACACAATAACACGCTAATCGATAACGATCTTGCCCGTTTTTATAACACTCTTCTCGTACTTAAACTCCTATTCTTGTTCCGATGGATTGTTATTTTTTTTTTTTCCAAAATCATTTAGCGGATTTTAGGAGTCACTTGAAGCCGAAAATCGTTTTCAGTGTCTGGACGTTACTTATTGACAGTGTTAAATGATTTCCATCCGAACGGCTAATGAACAGGGTCGCTGGTATCTCAGAATTTATCTTAGTGGTTAACGCTCCAGTCTTCCATGTAGACGACCGAAGTATAATTCCTCGAAGTTGTCAAAGTCATTGATTTAAGATAGATTGGTAATTTGTTTCTCCTGCTTTCACAAACTTTTATAGTCCAGGTAGGTTATAAAACGGTTACGGGGTACCGTAGGTGCGACGTACAGTGTGTGTACTGTAACAATCCGATGAATTTGCACTTTTGTAAATCAGAACACCGATTCTCCTTCAGTACACAAAAATGTGGAGGTATTATCCATGCGGCTTAGGGCCAGTAGTGAAATCATCGACGTGTATTGACTGTAAAAGTGTATTGTTTTGATTCCATATCTAGTATTGCAAGCAACTTAAAATACCGTATTCTATCTAGAAAGGGCAATGTATTAAATGTATAGTGTTTGATTGATTGATTGATTGATTGGTTTTACGTCCGCTTCACTACCGTATAGTATATTTACACAATATAAATAGAAAATAATGGTTTGGAAGGGAGATAACTCTAACACAAAACACAGATATCTGGTGTAAAACAGGATATATTACTCACGTCGAGTTAAAATACAAATTACTAAAAATGTACAGTTTAATATTGGGAAGATGTCGGCAATCCAAACTTATCATAATTGTCATGCCTTTTACATAGCATAAAGCTATGGAATATGAATACACTTATCAAATGTCCATCTTTTCAGGGGCTAAAACATCATGAATACCTCGAGTTCCCTCAGACTTAATTTGGTACCAGACTTTCAAGAGCGGAGGAAACGAACAGGTGGATGGACGGACAATCCCTGCTGTCGATGAGGAGACTCCACAAGTGCAATCGTATGCAGTTACTTAAGGTAACGGACGGACTGGGCAACCAAGATTGATCATTTAAATGTTGTTGGGTTCTTTGTCCTTTGTACATAAATTGACAATCTCTATCTGGTGATCGTCCCTTACACTCACTAACACGTGTGAGTGAGTGTAAGGGACAACAACTCTGGGTAGAGATTAAATTAATGCATTCGGTTGGTGACTGATCGTATGAGCTAATGCTATCCGTCGTCGTTCGCGTTGTACATCGTGGTTCTTCATTATGTCGTTAACAATCGAACTATTGAACATGTTTGACTTCTTCTTCAGAACCACGGAAGCGATTGGCTCCAGGCTTGGTAAACATGTTCTTTTGTAGGTCTTGACCCGTGAAGTGTTGTCACATTTCACGGCAATCCGAAATCCAAGATGACCGCTCTGGTCTCTGATTTGTTGAAAATACAATGATTGATTCAAAACTCTGTTAATTATAAGGTGACCCCTAAGTGTTGTTACTTTTCGAGCCAATCAGAAAATCGACGATGGCCAATCCGATCTTGCCTCTGATATGTGGAGTTGTTTTCGATTGATTTTTTTCAATAGTTGGTACATTAATTTGTTTCAAATTTGGTTTAAATATCCTTTACGGTATCCCAACTAAGTCTCGCTATTTCTTTCATACAAATCCTGGCTTTGGAGTACTGCCCCCCTCAGAATGACCAAGACCTTTTCCAACTTTTACTCAATTGCAGCAACGATGAACATCAAACTTGGTGCAAATGTTCCTTATGACCAAGTTTTTACTCTTCGTGTCGATCCGGAAATCCAAAATGGCGAGCTTGCCCGAGACTTATTCTCGAGAATGACTTCAGCGATTGTACAACATGTTTCTTATAGGTTTAGCGCAACTGAATCATTCAAAGTTCAACACTTGTGACAACTGTCTTTATTCATAGATACATACCTGACAAAGGCTGAAAATGACATTTTAGACAAATTTAATAGCGTCACAGACTTCAGATGGTGACAACCGGAAGTTTACAAGCCAAACCAATCGACAAGTGTTTACCTAACAATTGTTCCGGTTAACATCCTATGCTCGTGAATAATTTAAATGTGTAATTGTTGACATATTGTTTTATTGAATGCAATCTACAAGTATTTAACTTTGGAAAAATGTAGAATTTTAGTAGATTTTGACATATGATGGTGGATTTAGAGTCAGGTGTTACAGACCCGCTTCACCGGCCTTGTCACTAACCAATTTTGTTTTCAAGATAACTGCTCTGGCCTCTGATTGGGTGAGACTTTTAAATTTGCCTTCATCCCAATAACGGCTACAGTGATTGACTTCAAATATTGTGCTATCTTGAATGACACGTTGTTCTTCTTGTCCACAGGTCCCTGTGCGGTTAGAGCCATGACGTCACACGTCTGTCGGGGGAAATTTACCGGGCTCCTGTGGGGGGTATTCCTGATGGCTATCTTCACGTATCTTCTTCTCTATATTAAACTGACCAATAGAAACACACCGAAACATCACATGACCGCATACTGGCTGCAGTGGATCGCCTTTATGGATTCGAAGAAAATTAATTCTGCATTCGATATTGAAAATTTAATGTCAAGTAACGAATCATCTACGTTCAATGATTCTATAAATTGTATATCTCAAAATTTGACGACGGAAAGTTTGGATTTGTGTCAAAAATCTAAAAGTGGTGCCACCCATAATGGCTTTATTCCTTTTAATAAATTTGAATACCCACTCGAAATGGATATGAACGATTTAGTATCAAAACTTAAGACAGCGAAGAACGTGTCAGTAAAGCCAATATTTTCCTATCCATACACTTTCGTCAAATCTCCCACTTGGATGTGTGAATACAGGGACGTAAGTCTGCTTATTTTGGTGAAATCTGGAGTGAGCCACTTCAAAAGGCGGGACATGATTCGTTACACATGGGGAAATTACACAGCATCGGGTGTCGTGACCTTATTTCTATTGGGGTCAACGCCACACGTGATGTTTCAACGACGAATACTGCAAGAACATCATCACTATGGTGATATTTTACAGATGTCCTTCTTTGACGCCTACTACAATAATACTTTGAAGACGGTTGGTGGGATAAAATGGGCGCGAAATCATTGTAACCAATCAAAATTCGTCTTATTTACCGATGATGATTTTTATATAGCAACAGAATTATTGTTAAAATACATTGAAAATCTGCAACGTTTTGAAAGAACTTCCGTGTACAGAGGAGCGATGTGGAAACGTGGACTCCCGATAAGAAACGAACTTAATAAATGGTATATTTCTCGCCAGGACTACCCGTTTGACCATTACCCGGATTTCGTCGCGGCTGGATTCATGCTAATGTCCATAGATTTTGTTATAGATTTAGATCTAGCTATTCCGTATACCAAAAAGTTTATATTTGACGATGTATACATATCAATAGTTGCTTATAAGTTACATGTACAACCATCACATATGAACAGCGTACATATAAACAAATTTCCGTACAATCGAGAGGGTTTCCGAAAAATTATAGCCTCTCACGGATACGATCGGACTTCTACGTTACAGCAAGCCTGGTGGATACACCAAAATAGACACCTGCATAAATCCGGTAGAAAGAGTATCCGCGCTTACAGTGTTAGAGCTACTTAGTCCAACGAAGGGGATTTTTCTCCCAAGGATTCCGCGCTTTTACGTATTTTGGAATTTTCATTCGCAACGCAAGATCTTCCATCTTCAGAATCATATGCATTTGTGTACATTTTTTTTGTAAAGTGCCAAAAAAGAAGACGCATACAAATGTGGTCATAATTATGCATTTTACCGATGAAGTGATTTTTTGTCATAGCGGTAAATGTTCGTGTTCATGTCTACCAGAATGAGCCTAGATGATGGGCTTGTGGTAATGATCATTAGTACTAATCCGGCACTATTATCCGTCCAATTTTCTACTTAAAATTTCTTATATAATGTCTGGTACATTCTACTTTAAAATGTGACAGCTGCCCCGCGTAGGCGTCGAACCCGCGACCCACTGACGGACGGCTAGTGATCGGAGACGGTCAGGCGCCTTAACCGCTCGCCCTCCGCTGTCATCAATTACGTTTGAAGATCTTTTTAAATCCAAACAATATATATAAATATATAAACAATATTTTCATTGTATAATACGTTCATCCTGGAAATCGATTACCGGTTGCTTTTTTTTGAAGTTTTTGTTTATACATCCGGAAAACCGTTATTATGGACATTTTGAGAACAATTGTTCCGGATTAACTTTATTTACAAATCACTTTTACATTCACGCCAAGACAGATATGTTCCTTTGCAGAAATATTGAACGTGAAAATGGTACTAGCGCCGGTTATTATTGTTCAGCTTCCAAAACCTCCTGATGAAATGTATAAAATGTAAGTAAAGCTTTCAAGTGCGGGTATTTCCCAAAAATGAAATTTTGGAAAATATTTTAGAGTAAACGGGGGTTGATAAGCCTATATAAAGACGGACATACAAATTATGAAAATGTGTGGGAACCGTCGGCATTTTCCGTAAACGAGAAAAACATTTTTTTATTGTTTACGGAAAGTGCCGACGGTTCCCGATTGCGTTGGTCCAAAGTCATCTCTTTATGTAAAAATCAAAATTCAAATTGTAAGTCGAATTCGTTAATTAAAGTTGTATTGCAGTGAGGTCTATTTTGACCTACATTGACATTGGATAATTAGAAAAATACATTTTGTATTTGCAAAGGTAGAAAAAAATCTAAGTAAGCAGACCCTTTTAGGAAAATTAATATTAACAGTATGGGGGTGTGTGACAGGTTATCCGGTCTTTGCAAAGGTGGCATTTGCAAAGACCGGATAACCTGTCACATACCCCCATAAACCCGTCTTCATGCGACCCTGGCTGTTGCGAGGACGTTAAACCACATGCAAACACAACACGCCATTGATATACATATAGACAATTAAGATCAGTTATCTTGACTTTCTACTCACCAAGAGGTTTCACCTCAAAAATACCAAATAAAATAGTGCCAAAAAACAAAGCCTTGCGGAGAGAAATGGTATTAAGGTACGTAATTCAGCCTTATATCTAGATTGAATTTGTACCCATGGCAACCTCGAATTCCAGGGGTTTCGCTCACTAAAGCTTCTCTGCACACTCTGCAGGCGTATCCCCTGACGATGATATCGCGCGCTAACATCCGGGCCAACAAGAGTGATTAATATAAGTTGAAATAATTGTTGTTAAATAAATAACATTTATATTTATAGTCGTCTATGGATTCCGTTGAGGCAAGCGTGATCGATTTTTATTTTCAACGATTTTTATTCTAACGTCTGTTAAATATCGATGATTCAATATTATAAACACACTTGTCGATAAAGAGCTTGATCGTTCTGTTTTTGTTGTCGCTCGCCATGTCTCTGAACTATAGAAAAGTACTGATTTCACTTTGCCATTCAATATTACTATTTTCATCATTCTGAATATTTACCGTGACCTAACAACCGATAATGAGTGAAATGAAGGCTGTCTTGGTTTTGTTTATATCCTTACTACGATATCTGGATTCGTCCCATCAATTCTACCCTCTATACTTCAAGTATACGTCAAGCAAATACACTTTTTTCTTCTTCTATTTCTCCAGTGCTTTGATTGATATTGTTCTCGTTTCATAAATTTACTCCTCTATTTGCAGATGTTTCTTCCAAACCCGGTGTTTTTATTTATTGCATTTGTACGTATCTGTTTTAAGTCAAAGCCCCCACCCACGGATATCCAAGCCCAAATTGTTTCACGGGAGGTCACTAAATCCATTATTCTTTCGATTGGCTATCTTTTTCATCATTCAGTCAATAACTTATATCCCTTCCTTATTCCGATCTGACCTTTGCACCGTAGTGAGATGTCCCATGTTAACAATACTTACAAGCCATTATTTGGTCACGTATAAAATACTTCAGGTGAAAGTAATGTATATTTATGACATGCCGTAATGTCTCATTAACTTCCACAGTGTCTCTCTGTCTAGATTATTGGATTCCTCCTCAAAGTCGATAATGTTATGGATTTGTTCAATTTAATCATCTACAGTGAATGACAACAAGGTTTGTACAAGAAATTTCTTTTCAGAAAGAAAAACATCAACAAAATACTTTGTTTGTTTGTTTGATTTTGTTAACGTCCTATTAACAGCTAAGGCCATTTAAGGACGGCCTCCCCTGTGTGCAAGATGCATGCGTGTAGTGTATGTG